>JASANE010015996.1:0-60975 GCA_030248225.1 Trileptium ribeirensis | reverse complement strand
ATCTACTTCAACCATTCGTATTGCTTATAGGTTTATAGGCAAACTGAATACGATAGTTCGGGTATCTAGGAACTAATACGAATAATTTGATGAGATTTCAGTTTAGGTGATGGGTTTAACGTCGACACGGTTTTTAGGATTTCATTATTGGATTTAGAATTTTCATTGTTTTAGTGTAGTATATACATTAAACACAACTATGTTTTTTTGCAAGTCGATTTCAAAATTTGCACTTGATGAAACTAATTTCGCTCTGTTTCACCTTCGCTGCGCAAGAACTCTAGTATTATGTATGTGTCCACATTTGTCGTTTTATGTACATTTCTGCGTTAATCATTACTGATGGGCAACAAACTGTCATGGATTTTTCGCTAAGATTGATTTTTCGGCGGTAGGAGATAAAAATTTATCGGGATCAAATTTTCGAGAGCCGAGTGGCCCATAGGGTGCAGCGGCGCAGCCTCCTTCACCTTTATATTAGTGATACTGCTTTTGATTTTGTACGCGAAGATAGCCGGAATTTCGTCATGGAAACGCTTAGTTTATAATAGTGTTGAAGGAAGGGTGATAAGATATTCGAAAACGTTTTGCATTCATATTGAAGTATATACACTGTAAAACAAATTGACTACTAAGAGCTGCATTATAAATAAGCTAAAGGCTTTACAAAGCCAATGTTTGGCACATAGAAAGGCTTGACATTGACTTATAAAAATCGATGTTTGATTTACGGGTATAATGTCATTTTATTATATTAAAACATTGCAGTTGTTATTTTGGAGGGATTTTGTCTTAATATGATTCCCTGTTTCACGCTGGTTTAATGAAATTTAATTAGCACACTGACATTTGAGTCAGTAATGAGCATTTTTGGCAGGAAATGAACTGATCTTCGATCGCTGTACTCGAAATTTTAGACAAAACTTTGCTATTAATTCTCCCGTATATAATATTGTTGTTACTGTATTATCGTGTTTTGTATTGTCATGGGTCTTCTTTTTTGATGCCGTATAAGTATGTACATATATACCAGTACTTTTTGTTCCGGCGAGCGGAAACGAAGGCAATGTTTTTTGACTATGCTCCATTGAGTAATCAGAGCGCAAAATGTTGAGCGATATGAACCCTTTGACAGTCCCAGAAACATGAAAATACGCCTGGAGTACTACAATAAAGGCAAGTCGGCTGTCATTTTCAGGGTGTTTAAAAACGATAGGACACATCTTCAATGACCAAAAGCAAGGAAGGTTTCGAAATCTCTAAACGAAAACTTGCAAAAAATATAGTTTCACAGCATATTTTTCACGATATAGCTTCTGCGTAGCTCTTGTGGCTTTGGATGTATGTCACGCAGAACCGCTGACATTTTCCTGCTCAGCCACCTCGAAAATACAAATATCAATAATCTTCTCTAATAATTTAATGGCTCTTAATTTAAGGCTCCTCATACGTATAGCCAAATGTAAAAGTGGTAAACAAAACACGGCTGTTTGGGCTCCGAAATTGCACTTATTGCCTTCAGCATCTCTTAGGGTTACCTACATATACCCAACGGATTTAAGAAGAATGATAAAACCGCAGTTTTTAACCGCAGCGTAAAGGCTTATCTTTGGCGGGCAAGAAATTGGCTTAATCAAAAGCTAGAAAACTTATTTTCTTGTGATATTTAACCTTGTATCAACTAATGGCTAAAAAGCGTTGTATTAGAAATTTCTGCGCGGTGGTCTGGGTCTCTTTTTGAGTACCGATCAGAGTATTATCTTAACTTGTCAGGTGGCCCCATAAACTTTCAGGTAATTTTTGAGAAATTTTGTTCTAAAATTCATTTGGAGCATTGCAAAACACAGCAAGCAAGCACGCAATTATACAATCAGGCTATGTGGCAAGTAAAAAAATTGAGAATTCATTAATTCCGCAATGTGCTATGCTTTGCAGACAAAAAGTTGCCCTTTTGATGAAATTCAGTGTAACTATTTAAATGATCGTCAATGCTTCGGTTTATTAGCGGACCGCAGTTAAGCGGTTTTTGTCAGATGAGGAAAATCGGCACTGTCTGTCCGTCGAACTTCTCAATAACTACTGGGCCGATCAGGTGCAAGACATATAGTTTTTGTCAAAATTAGCTTTAGCTAATTAGTTAAGCGTGTTAGCCTATTTTTTACGTTTTGAAACAAAAATTGCTTAAATGAATAATTAGCATAAAGCTGTTATTTTAATGAATATGCTATAGGTGTTTATTATTATTCGAGGAAGTTAATAACATGCTAATTAGTTAGTTAATTAGCTAATTACTAGTTCATTACTAGTTAGTTAACTAATTTTAGAAAATTTTTAAAGTGCTCAGAATTGAAAAATCAATTGCACACGGGGGTTTTCTATGTCCCTGGTCACGAATATGACATTCCTGAAGCTGTTAAACTTGGCGGTATATGCTAATTAGTTAATTAGCTAATAATTAGTTAATATTATGCAAATTTTAAGTCGCCTCAAATTTGCTAATTTTTGCGCTTGGTGGTTTTCGATGTCGCTGATATTGAATATGTAGCTTTTAACGCTTTATGATTTTATCATTTGTGGTAATTAATTAATTAGCTAATTAGTTGATATTAATAATTAATTTTTAGCTGACTAGCTTTTTGTATTGGTGATTGTTGCCTTAAATATGATACTTATTATAAATTTATTAAATATTTACTTGAAACACATGTATGCACAAATAAGATACCAAATACTTTGCCTATTGCTCCGCTCACTTTTTGTAATTTTTTTATGTTTACTAGATGTTACTTACAGTTATGTATAGAAATAAAATCAAATCTTTTGCGATTCCGGTCGCCGATTAATCAACAAATTAACAGCTGTTCAATTTCTATTGGAGAATTTTTTTATAAACGATTTGCTTTTATTTATGTTCTTAACTATATGATTCGTGTCAACTCAGATACTTTTGATTTAGGCCATTTATGGTATTTCTTATTCATTTGCCCATTGTATAAATACACAATCGCGGATCGCTAAACTGCACGGGCACACGAACGCGATGTCCTTTAAACTCGCACGAGGCACGAACGTACAAGTTTTTGTGTATACATGTGGATGTGTTTGTGTCATACGTGTGGCACTCTTCAACTATTCCTTATTTTGTTCGCGGTACGTTGCAGTCGTTTTCGCTCTTATCTTCCCATCAAGTTGATGACCCACCAACCCAACTCATGTTCTAGACCAAGGCCATGACCATACAACCATCATATTTTAGACCAGCACATCCAGACCCTGAGAGATTTTGGCGGACTTTATACCATGTTCTAGTACCACTATTTTATATTCCTATATTATTGGATCACTATCGCAGGCCCCCGCGTTTTGGGTCAAACAGTTTTCAAAGTTTGTAGAAAATTTATTACAATTGTTAGACCTGATAGGAACCTGGGGTTCTACAACAGTGGTCCAGGAACTTATGGGAGGGGGATGAAACAGGTACTACCTCATACTTTAGACTAACAGCTTGTCGGAAGAGCTGCTGCAACTTATATTTTGGGATTAGTTGGTACAATTTTGTCTGGACATTCATAGCACATACACAATTAGTTTGAAAGCTTGAAAAATAAATAAGAAACAACCTCTCAGCCATAGAAAGTCTGTGTTTTTGGGAAATTTAGTGTAATTTTGCTGTTATCAACTTGGAAATGGTTGTTTCAGTTAAAATGAAAAATATTTATGGTTTATGTTGAAATGCGTATTCTATTCAGATATTGACTTAGCTTTCCACGCTTTATAGCGAAATTACCTGGCTAAACACTATATTTATCTACGAAACTGCGTAATATTTTGTCTTTTAACTTTTCATTGAATCGATCAATATGCCTGATAATACGGGTGCTGCATACATCAATTTACTACTCGCGAAAAACAGGTAATAAATTTTTCGTGTTTGTCACTAAATATAGCAAGCCACTAAATTTCCTCGTCTACCTAGACGAGCATCCCAAGCATTTATAAATTAGGTGACATTGCTAACACATTTAGTTTATCAATTAAGAAAAAGTGAAGTGTGTCACTGAAACGCTTTTTGCTATGCATCTGTGCGTGCAGTTTCATTAGCGCGCGCGGTTTGCAGTTTTTAACTCGCCTAAATATCAGACTAATGAATTATGGCTTATTCAAATCGGGGGTGATGCAGGGCGCTTGCTATTTTCGGTGCCATCTAGCAAAAACAAGGTCTCTCGGTTCAAGCTTCTTGCAAAAGTTTTTTGACTCACATGGTAAAAAGACTTCATGTCGAAATATAAGAATTGACAAATGATTTTACTAAAATCTCATTCTAAAGATTCGAAATTCTTATACTGTAATAATAATACTTCGAATATTTACCATACCATAACGCAGTTTGTAACTGCTTTTTAGAAACGGTATTACTTAACTTTGCATTTACCCATAAATGGAGAGATTAGGGAAAGCTGGATATTTTTGTGATCCTCGAGACCTGCCCTGATTGTTTCGACCCAAAAGATTGAATTTTTAGATATTTTCGGCTCTCAAGGGTCCCCCATAGCAAACTCAAACAATTTTTTTCTTAAAAATTGGATTTTACCCCACCATACTACGCGGATTGACTGGCTGAGTGTAATGGTGTTATTTTTAACGGGATCCGATAAAAGCATTCTAAGTAATGGCCAAAAATTGTTCAATTGCTGAGCCTCTCAGTCTCCGATAGTTTTGGCCATAACATAGGATCCGGTTACCGGATCCCGTTAAAAATATCACCCTTCGATTCAGGATTCAGCTCGTCAAGCAGCGTCGAATGGCGGGTAAAAATCAAATTTTTAAGAAACAATTTTTTGGGTTCCCAAAGGGACCCTTGGGACCCGCAAAAATCTAAAACTTTAAAAATTCTATTTTTCGGTTGAAGTGATCAGGTGAGGTCTCGAGGACCACAAAAATACCAAAATTTCCAGAATATGACCATTTTTGGGCAAACGCGGGCTGGGGGATAATGGAAAAGAACCTTTTCTACTTATATTTTACCCGCTAATTTGTAGATGTAAAATTTTGTTCTGTCAAATTGTGAAAGAACATTGTTCATTGCCTACATAAAAGTATATTTGGATCACAAGTGGAACAAAAACGTGAAAATTTTTTAACCTAAATTCAGTTTTCGGTATAGTTTTCGCCTTTTTGCCGGAATTGAAACGGGGATTCTGATTACAACCTGATATATTTTGTGATTGCGTCGCCCTTTGACTTTGAATCCAGGCTCAGTCAGCAGGAAACTCATACCGTTGAAGTTTAAAAATCTCACATAAGTGGTTTTCCAAGCAACTTTCCTAGTTTCACTGTGCCATAAGTATACATAAGTTAGAATGTGACTAAACACAAAGCGACAAAATTTGGCAGTTGTAAGATACGTTCCTGTAATGAATTTACATAATTTCGTACAGCTTCGAATTTGAATCAAAAGCAAAATTATTGCAGAGAGATGCACATTTAGAAAACGAATAGCCTAGATCACTAAAATGCAGAAATTTGATACTTGACGTAAAAATTTGTAATAGCGACCATTGTCAAATTTCATCCATACTACGGCTAGTAAGAATTCGTTTGACTCACTGCAATAGGCTTTGGAATCAGGCTTCGCGCCTAACAATGAGAGCATAAGTAGATATTCTATGCTTACTGAATCAACCCGTATATCCAAAGTTGAGTTATGCATATAACTCTAATCTAATAGCGACCATTGTCAAATTTCATCCATACTACGGCTAGTAAGAATTCGTTTGACTCACTGCAATAGGCTTTGGAATCAGGCTTCGCGCCTAACAATGAGAGCATAAGTAGATATTCTATGCTTACTGAATCAACCCGTATATCCAAAGTTGAGTTATGCATATAACTCTAATCTAATAGCGACCATTGTCAAATTTCATCCATGCCACGGCTAGTAAGAATTCGTTTGACTCACTGCAATAACAATTCATTAATGATGTACATTATATAACCCCTGTCGACTGACTGCCGTTTTAGTGTTTTATCGCTGCATGGCAAACATTTAAGGATTTGTCGGCAAATTCGCATATTTTTGTCACGCGGAGAGAAATTAGTTTAGTTTTTAGTCATACAGAAAAGTACGTCGGATCAAGTCAAAAATACCTAGGGAGATTGAGCTTAGGGTACCTGAGGGTCCACGCGGTTCCGGAGCTTCGCTTGCATCAAGATTTGAACGGTTGGCTCCACACTACTGGCGACTCTCCCCTCCTCACCAAAAAAATCCGGGTCATAATAGTACATTCTAATAATTTAACTTTCGGATAGACTTTTCAATGCTAAATACACTGGAGAAGATATTTTTGAATGCACAGAGCAGCTTTTTATATCGTTTTAACCACAGTCATAAGATTGCACAAGAGTAACTATGCTAAATCAGCAGACTAGCATAGTAAATCTTGTCAATCTTATGACTGTGGTTAAAACGATATAAAAAGCTCTCTTGCATTCAAAAATATCTTCTCCAGTCCAAATTCTCCCTCCCTACACCCCCCCTACTTCTCTCTTTTCTCTACAAATCATTAAAATAATTTATCCTTCTACCTTTTACCTTTCATCCCCCCCCCTTTATTATGTACTCAACTTGTTACGTTTATGCATAAATTCTTCTCTCATTTTAGCGCGAAGCCGAACCTATTATGGTCAAACGAATTCTTACTATGAATAAAGTCTATTACAAATTTTTACGTCAAGTATCAAATTTCTGCATTTTAGTGATCTAGGCTATTCGTTTTCTAAATGTGCATCTCTCTGCAATAATTTTGCTTTTGATTCAAATTCGAAGCTGTACGAAATTATGTAAATTCATTACAGGAACGTATCTTACAACTGCCAAATTTTGTCGCTTTGTGTTTAGTCACATTCTAACTTATGTATACTTATGGCACAGTGAAACTAGGAAAGTTGCTTGGAAAACCACTTATGTGAGATTTTTAAACTTCAACGGTATGAGTTTCCTGCTGACTGAGCCTGGATTCAAAGTCAAAGGGCGACGCAATCACAAAATATATCAGGTTGTAATCAGAATCCCCGTTTCAATTCCGGCAAAAAGGCGAAAACTATACCGAAAACTGAATTTAGGTTAAAAAATTTTCACGTTTTTGTTCCACTTGTGATCCAAATATACTTTTATGTAGGCAATGAACAATGTTCTTTCACAATTTGACAGAACAAAATTTTACATCTACAAATTAGCGGGTAAAATATAAGTAGAAAAGGTTCTTTTCCATTATCCCCCAGCCCGCGTTTGCCCAAAAATGGTCATACTCTGGAAATTTGGTATTTTTGTGGTCCTCGAGCCTCACCTGATCACTTCAACCGAAAAATAAATTTTTAAAGTTTTATTTTCCGGGCCAAGGGCCTTGGGAACCCAAAAAATTGTTTCTTAAAAATTTGATTTTTACCCGCCATTCGACGCTGCTTGACGAGCTGAATCCTGAATCGAAGGGTGATATTTTTAACGGGATCCGGTAACCGGATCCTATGTATGGCAAAACTACGAGAGAGGCTCAGCAATTAACAATTTTTGGCTTACTTAGAATGTTTTATCGGATCCCGTAAAAATAACACCATACACTCAGCCAGCAATCCGCGAGTATTGGGTAAAATCCAATTTTTAGAAAAATTGTTTGAGTTTGCTATGGGGGACTGAGAGCCGAAAATATCTAAAAATTCAATCTTTTGGGTCGAAACAATCAGGGCAGGCTCGAGGATCACAAAAATATCCAGCTTCCCTAATCTCTCCATTTATCGGTAAATGCAAAGTTAAGTAATACCGTTTCTAAAAAGCAGTACAAACTGGTTATGGTATGGTAAATATCGAAGTATTATTATTACAGTATAAGAATTTCGAATCTTTAAATGAGATTTTAGTAAAATTTTGTCAATTCTTATATTTCGACATGAAGTCTTTTTACCATGTGAGTCAAAAAACTTTTGCAAGAAGCTTGAACCGAGAGACCTTGTTTTTGCTAGATGGCACCGAAAATAGCAAGCGCCCTGCATCACCCCCGATTTGAATAAGCCATAATTCATTAGTCTGATATTTAGGCGAGTTAAAAACTGCAAACCGCGCGCGCTAATGAAACTGCACGACAGCATAGCAAAAAGCGTTCAGTGACACACTTCACTTTTTCTTAATTGATAAACTAAATGTGTTAGCAATGTCACCTAATTTATAAATGCTTGGGATGCTCGTCTAGGTAGACGAGGAAATTTAGTGGCTTGCTATATTTAGTGACAAACACGAAAAATTTATTACCTGTTTTTCGCGAGTAGTAAATTGATGTATGCAGCACCCGTATTATCAGGCATATTGATCGATTCAATGAAAAGTTAAAAGACAAAATATTACGCAGTTTCGTAGATAAATATAGTGTTTAGCCGGGTAATTTCGCTATAAAGCGTGGAAGCTAAGTCAATATCTGAATAGAATACGCATTTCAACATAAACCATAAATATTTTTCATTTTAACTGAAACAACCATTTCCAAGTTGATAACAGCAAAATTACACTAAATTTCCCAAAAACACAGACTTTCTATGGCGCAGAGGTTGTTTCTTATTTATTTTGCAAGCTTTCAAACTAATGGCGTATGTGCTATGAATGTCCAGACAAAATTGTACCAACTAATCCCAAAATATAAGTTGCAGCAGCTCTTCCGACAAGCTGTTAGTCTAAAGTATGAGGTAGTACCTGTTTCATCCCCCTCCCATAAGTTCCTGGACCACTGTTGTAGAACCCCAGGTTCCTATCAGGTCTAACAATTGTAATAAATTTTCTACAAACTTTGAAAACTGTTTGACCCAAAACGCGGGGGCCTGCGATAGTGATCCAATAATATAGGAATATAAAATAGTGGTACGAGAACATGGTATAAAGTCCGCCAAAATCCTCAGGGTCTGGATGTGCTGGTCTAAAATATGATGGTTGTATGGTCATGGCCTTGGTCTAGAACATGAGTTGGGTTGGTGGGTCATCAACTTGATGGGAAGATAAGAGCGAAAACGACTGCAACGTACCGCGAACAAAATAAGGAATAGTTGAAGAGTGTCACACGTATGACACAAACACATCCACATGTATACACAAAAACTTGTACGTTCGTGCCTCGTGCGAGTTTAAAGGACATCGCGTTCGTGTGCCCGTGCAGTTTAGCGATCCGCGATTGTGTATTTATACAATGGGCAAATGAATAAGAAATACCATAAATGGCCTAAATCAAAAGTATCTGAGTCGACACGAATCATATAGTTAAGAACATAAATAAAAGCAAATCGTTTATAAAAAAATTCTCCAATAGAAATTGAACAGCTGTTAATTTGTTGATTAATCGGCGACCGGAATCGCAAAAGATTTGATTTTATTTCTATACATAACTGTAAGTAACATCTAGTAAACATAAAAAAATTACAAAAAGTGAGCGGAGCAATAGGCAAAGTATTTGGTATCTTATTTGTGCATACATGTGTTTCAAGTAAATATTTAATAAATTTATAATAAGTATCATATTTAAGGCAACAATCACCAATACAAAAAGCTAGTCAGCTAAAAATTAATTATTAATATCAACTAATTAGCTAATTAATTAATTACCACAAATGATAAAATCATAAAGCGTTAAAAGCTACATATTCAATATCAGCGACATCGAAAACCACCAAGCGCAAAAAATTAGCAAATTTGAGGCGACTTAAAATTTGCATAATATTAACTAATTATTAGCTAATTAACTAATTAGCATATACCGCCAAGTTTAACAGCTTCAGGAATGTCATATTCGTGACCAGGGACATAGAAAACCCCCGTGTGCAATTGATTTTTCAATTCTGAGCACTTTAAAAATTTTCTAAAATTAGTTAACTAACTAGTAATGAACTAGTAATTAGCTAATTAACTAACTAATTAGCATGTTATTAACTTCCTCGAATAATAATAAACACCTATAGCATATTCATTAAAATAACAGCTTTATGCTAATTATTCATTTAAGCAATTTTTGTTTCAAAACGTAAAAAATAGGCTAACACGCTTAACTAATTAGCTAAAGCTAATTTTGACAAAAACTATATGTCTTGCACCTGATCGGCCCAGTAGTTATTGAGAAGTTCGACGGACAGACAGTGCCGATTTTTCCTCATCTGACAAAAACCGCTTAACTGCGGTCCGCTAATAAACCGAAGCATTGACGATCATTTAAATAGTTACACTGAATTTCATCAAAAGGGCAACTTTTTGTCTGCAAAGCATAGCACATTGCGGAATTAATGAATTCTCAATTTTTTTACTTGCCACATAGCCTGATTGTATAATTGCGTGCTTGCTTGCTGTGTTTTGCAATGCTCCAATGAATTTTAGAACAAAATTTCTCAAAAATTACCTGAAAGTTTATGGGGCCACCTGACAAGTTAAGATAATACTCTGATCGGTACTCAAAAAGAGACCCAGACCACCGCGCAGAAATTTCTAATACAACGCTTTTTAGCCATTAGTTGATACAAGGTTAAATATCACAAGAAAATAAGTTTTCTAGCTTTTGATTAAGCCAATTTCTTGCTCGCCAAAGATAAGCCTTTACGCTGCGGTTAAAAACTGCGGTTTTATCATTCTTCTTAAATCCGTTGGGTATATGTAGGTAACCCTAAGAGATGCTGAAGGCAATAAGTGCAATTTCGGAGCCCAAACAGCCGTGTTTTGTTTACCACTTTTACATTTGGCTATACGTATGAGGAGCCTTAAATTAAGAGCCATTAAATTATTAGAGAAGATTATTGATATTTGTATTTTCGAGGTGGCTGAGCAGGAAAATGTCAGCGGTTCTGCGTGACATACATCCAAAGCCACAAGAGCTACGCAGAAGCTATATCGTGAAAAATATGCTGTGAAACTATATTTTTTGCAAGTTTTCGTTTAGAGATTTCGAAACCTTCCTTGCTTTTGGTCATTGAAGATGTGTCCTATCGTTTTTAAACACCCTGAAAATGACAGCCGACTTGCCTTTATTGTAGTACTCCAGGCGTATTTTCATGTTTCTGGGACTGTCAAAGGGTTCATATCGCTCAACATTTTGCGCTCTGATTACTCAATGGAGCATAGTCAAAAAACATTGCCTTCGTTTCCGCTCGCCGGAACAAAAAGTACTGGTATATATGTACATACTTATACGGCATCAAAAAGAAGACCCATGACAACACAAAACACGATAATACAGTAACAACAATATTATATACGGGAGAATTAATAGCAAAGTTTTGTCAAAAATTTCGAGTACAGCGATCGAAGATCAGTTCATTTCCTGCCAAAAATGCTCATTACTGACTCAAATGTCAGTGTGCTAATTAAATTTCATTAAACCAGCGTGAAACAGGGAATCATATTAAGACAAAATCCCTCCAAAATAACAACTGCAATGTTTTAATATAATAAAATGACATTATACCCGTAAATCAAACATCGATTTTTATAAGTCAATGTCAAGCCTTTCTATGTGCCAAACATTGGCTTTGTAAAGCCTTTAGCTTATTTATAATGCAGCTCTTAGTAGTCAATTTGTTTTACAGTGTATATACTTCAATATGAATGCAAAACGTTTTCGAATATCTTATCACCCTTCCTTCAACACTATTATAAACTAAGCGTTTCCATGACGAATTCCGGCTATCTTCGCGTACAAAATCAAAAGCAGTATCACTAATATAAGGTGAAGGAGGCTGCGCCGCTGCACCCTATGGGCCACTCGCTCTCGAAAATTTGATCCCGATAAATTTTTATCTCCTACCACCGAAGATGCAATCTTAGCGAAATCATGGCATTTGTTGCCCGATCAGTAATATTAACGCAGAAATGTACATAAAACGACACATGTGGACACATACATAATACTAGTAACTCGCAAGCGAGGGTGAAACAGAGCGAGAGTAGTTTCATCAAGTGCAAATTTTGTGTAATCACTTGTAACAGGCTTTGTGTTTAATGTATATACTACACTAAAACAATAAAACTCTAAATCCAATGAAACCCTAAAAACCTTGTCGACGTTAAACCCATCACCTAAACTGAAATCTCATAAAGTATTCGTGTTAGTTCCTAGATATCCGAACTATCGTATTCAGTTTGCCTATAAACCTATATATAGACCATTCTTGATGCCCTGTACGCAGTACATAACCAAATTACTGAAGACAGACTATACTTCTGTCAATGGGATTCGTTGATCCTAAATCCGGTGGAAACCTCTGAAAAGGTATGAACCATTAGAGCTGGACTGTAGATACCCAAACCATCTTGTTCAGCGTACCGAATAACTTATTAAGCGGAGCGAAACGAAATGTTCTTGTTTTCGTCAGAAGGGGTAAGATCGGCACAGTCTGTGCGTCCGTCGAACTCTTCAATAATCACTGAGCCAATTTTATTTTTTTTGTTTCAAAGCCAAGTATCATTCAGGTGCAAGAGATATACTTTTTGTCACAATTTGCTTTAGCTAATTAATTAAGCGTGTTAGCCCATTTTCCAACAAAAATTCCTTATTTTTTACATGAATAATTAGTGTAAAGCGATTAAATATTTGTATATAATATATCGCTCTGTGACGATTACGAATCTGATGTTTAATACTACTCGAGGATGGTAAAAACATGCTAATTACTTAGCTAATTGTTTGAAATTTTTTAAAGTGCTCAGAAACGAAAAAATGCACACGGGGTTTTCGATGTCGCTGACCATGAATATGACATTTCCGAAGCTCTAAAACATGGCCATATATGCTAATCAGTTAATTTTATGCAAAATTTAAAATCAATCGAATTTATTCCGCTCATCAGAATATGAGATTTCCAGACGAAAAAAAGAAATTTTCATGATTTTTCCCCTAGTGCCCTCAGTAAAAAAACTGCTCTCGTTGCGTTTCAACAATACATAAAAATATGTCCACTACCCGAACTCGCAGGCAGACTTGACGCGGAGAGTCCAAACCTCCCTATTGCGAGAGGTCTACCAGAACCCTGAGGCCCAGAGAGTGTTAGCGCAAAATTGATATTGGTGTTTAGCAAAGTTGTAGATCCGTCTTATTTCGCATAATGTTCTCCGTTTTTGAGCGAAGTCTGTGGCGTGAGACCCTGCCAGTCGTATAGCCAGATTTGGCAAACAACCCTTAGGAATCTGTTTTGCCATGATGTCCCAGTACATAGGGCAATAGGTGTTCACGTTTAACTAAACGCACACCGTCATCAATTTTCCTACTGAAAAAATTTACCAAAACCCATCCTATTCAAAGATTCAACTGAACATAAAATGACCACGGTGACAGCCCTATTTTGTATTTTTTGTAAAAATTTAGATACCGATCATTTTCTAGTCCATCGAATAGTTCCTGGTCGCTAACATCAAATCTGTTCCCGAAAAAATTTCGTCGTATTTAAATGAATAATGGCTTTCTTCGTGAACACTAATTCATAAATAATAGGACCGTTTCAGTTGTGACGTCAAAGTTACATAAAATTTGTTTGCGAATCCTAATTCAAAGCTATGGAATGATATTGAACTGGAATTAACTAATTGCAAATCACTAAGCCTTGGCTAGCAATGAACCGAAACGAATTTTGTATTTGTTTTGTAACAAAAGATTATCGTTCCATATCGGGTACAACAAAAACGATGGTTGGTGGGTTCACCTTTAGTTTAGCCGCGCATTATTATTATTATGTAATACCTATTATTATTACATAATATTATTATTATTAAGTAATACCTACAGACAAAAAATTTTCATGAGTTCCGCTACTATATCCTCGGCGGAAACTCAACTGGCTTCGCTACCACTACGTAGACTTTGAAAGCAAAACGGACCAAAATATAATATAAAGTGTTCTCAGCTTTGCAAAAACAATAAACAAAACTAGACCAAAGCGAATGCGAACAATGCCACTGTATAACAAATTCCTGACATTAAAATTATACATTAGTTTGGCATTTCAGGAACCGTCGATTTGAAATGCGAACACAGCAAAGTCTGCTACTAGCCCCATCGCCATCGGCAGGTCATACCTGGCAAAGCTCCTCAAGTACAACACTACGTTAACATAATGTAATATCTTCGCATCGAAGTTATTGTATGATCTATACTTTTCCTTCTCCCGCACAACTTTAGCGAATCTACCGATGACAAGCATATTCATCTAGTGCTAAGGGTATTTGCTTGTGATTCATATTCTAAAACCCAACTGCTTTAAGTCCGAATGAAGCTACAATACTCGGTTAAAGTGGCTATCTCCCTTCTAGCTACGGAGCAATATTTTAAGCTAATCCAAAACGACCATCAGTCAGCATTTTTTCTAGATCACAAGTTTTGTTGGTTTGTATTTTGAAGATTCCTGCAGATAAAACTATAGCTCCAGTTATTAAGAGAAACCTGGACAAATATTAAAAATATTAAGCCCTTCACAACAGCATCAAGAAATAGCCTAGTTTACCAAACTTCTCTGACCTTCATTTATACAGGCCTAAAATAAAAAAAAAATTAGTTGATCAAATACAATTAATCATTTTTCATTATTGAAACAGAGCGAACCCGACTTTCCACCAATAGCTTTGCTACAGACAAATTCCTGAAATTTCTTTTTTGTCCGGTTGTGCAGTTCATGACTCACCACCGGTGGATAGATTTTTCACAATCTTTTATTTGATCACAAAGACTATTTGTGCCCTCTCATTAGACACTAAACGCCCTGACCACGTCTTTCGGGTTAAAATGGGGCCAAAGAGGTCAACTGTCATATTTTTTAATTTGGCCATCTAACATTCTATCTTTCACGACTTATATCTCAAGATAGAGGCATCGCAGCGAAAAATGGAGAGCTCCTAGAAAAACGGTTATATAGTGTAAAGTTGTATAACATAGTTATATAGTATAAGCGAAAACAGTTATATAATTACATGTTTGATAAGCATTGATGATGCTCCGTACCTTCACTCTTTCGCGAGACAGCATGTTTAATTTGGATAAATTTTTTATCCAGAAGCATTTGGATCAAATATACAAAAATGATCTCAAAGCAAGGATAACAATAAACACGTTGAAGATAAAAGTACTGTAACCTTAACAGGCAATCTAGGATCTAATTTGCATCACGACAAATAAAGAGCGCACGCAAAATGATCAGATAAAAAAAGTTGACTAAATACAATCAACAGTTATGCTAGTCACATACAGATCAAAATATCGAATTTGGCTATTTAGGCCCTGAAAAAGCCACATAACGTTAAAATATGTACTCAGATAAAAAAATTTTATTCGCCAAGAATCATTGGTCGGATGGCGCAACTAGAAGACGCACAAAAAACAAGCGAAAAGCTGCCAGCATCGAAAAAAAGCATAAACGTTTCACCAAGTTTTTTAGTATATTTCAGGATTTTCTAGTTAGGCGGCACCTTCGTAAAAACCAAGAACCTCGAAAATGTCAACTCGAAGTATGTATACATGATGCCGTCAGCTCTGTGACACCACCCAATTTATGTATAGGTAATGAGATAAAACGACATCGTTTATAATTCGAGTCGGTAAAATGCGATGTCATTAACGTCGCTTCGTTTTAGTGGCTGACAAGTAATTATAGGTGTTAGCGGTCGCAGCAATATATTACAGTGAGCATAACTACTCTGGTTTTTGACGATCTGACTATATTTTGTTGCAAAAACCAATTGCTGCTGTCGTTGGCTTTTCACATCAAACAGATTCCAAGGCAGAAACGAATTTGGTGCGCGTTGATCTGAAACATGAAGCAAAAAAAGTCGAACCTCTCCACGAAATTGACAGTAGAATGTTAAAATTTTCGATCGTGTTATACCAAAATAACGATCCCAAACAAACGGAACCGAATACAGAATATTTGCTGCAAAACATTAAAGCAATAATTGGAACATATATTGCGAAAGCAACATGGCAATTAGAGCTAACTAGTATCTCGCAAGCGAGGGTAAGCGGAGCGAGCATGGTTTCATATAAGTTGTCGTTATGTGTAAACACATGTAACAAGCGCTATGTTTGATGTATGTACCACACGCTGGTTTGATAGGAGTTAAGGAACGCCGCCCGATGAGCATGTCAGATAATCAGTACCTAGCTTATCTGAAGGTCCAGAAAACAACGCATAACAAAAGAATTGACGACAGACGAATTTTTTTCCTTTAATTGGGTTCGCCGACCTTAACCTCCCTCCTTAAAAAGATATGGCAGAGTCATATTGGTTTCTAAATGAATATCGCATTCAACATATAGAAAAAAACACTACAGACCGTTATAGATGACCTGAAAGCGTTGCCTAACAAAACAAATGAAGACAGAGTACCGGCGTTTTTACAAAGGGGATAGGGCACTGAACTCCTCACCCTTCGCGCCAACCTCCTAAAGGTGTCCACCGACCCCTAGATTCTGGCTCGCCGCTTCCCCACGTCCAAATTTTTACCAGCTTGTTTTCTGGATAAATTATTTTTCAGCTCGTTTAAGTGTAACTGGATTTGTAGCTTGTAGGTCTCCGTTATGCTATAGTATTCTATCGTTTTTGCTGCACTACTAATTAATAATTATAGGGACACGGCAGTGTAAATATCATGTGTTTTGTGCCAATACTGGTGCATTTTTAAAAGAAGTTTTCGGGAATTTTTGGAAAACCTGCAATTACTTTCTTTTGGAGATACAGATTTTATAAAGTAAAGTTTGGTCTGTATTGGAAACAGACAACGCTGGTTATTAATTTTTATTATCTCGTGCTAAGCGGCATAAGATTTACTGCATTAACGGAAGGCATTAAAGTAAGGAAGAGAGAGTAGAGATTTAGTTTTGAATCCGCGTTATATTCTGCAAGCGCATTCTGTGGTAAGTAGAAAAGGCACGTACCAGTCCACATTATTTCGTTTCCCGTCATATGTCAACCTTATTTATGTTTCAGTTTCGAGACTCCGAAATAAAGAAAAATACTTATCTTCTATATTATTGAATAAATTTTTCTATAGCTAGCTGCATGGCTTACCAATTTATTGCTTGCCATGAGCTAGGTTTCAATTTTTCCGTATAACTGAGCTTCATTTAGTTGTATTATGTATACCAGGGCTTATTCAGTGGGTATTTGTAGTCCGGATCTAGGCTGTGCCTCGGCGGGCGGCGCTATGTGACCAGCGACACTCGGGACGGGGAAACGACCCTCCCCGCATCGGAGGGTGGACGCGGAGGCTCAGCTGGAGAGGGTGCTGCGGCGCCTTAGGGAGGGGGGTGCGACGCCTATAGTACGGAACCTCAGGGCGGGGGAGGGGCATGCATATTCTCGGTGGAGGGGGGACGGAAGATGGCTACGGCGCCTAGGGAACGTGAGCTACGGCGCTTCGAGGGTGTGGCACAATGAGGGGAGATGCACCGCCTTGGAAGGGGAGGTGCCTCGGGAGGAAATGTGGTCACTTGAGGGTGTGCGACGCTTCGGAGGGAGGTGGCTGTAGCGCCCCGGGAGCGATGCAGCGCTTAGGGGCTGCGAGGGAAAAGGTGTGCATCGCCTCGAGGGGTGGAGGAAGACGCCTGCAGCGCCTCGGGAAGTGTGGACTACGGTGCATCGGAGGCGGGCGGCACTTTGGGGTGCCTGGTGCTCGGGGCGTGCTGCGGCACCTCCTCGTGGGGCGTGGGCTACGGCACATCGGCGGAGCGGACGGCAACTCGGGGGGAGGTTGCTCCGGCCCCTCGAGGGGAGAAGGCGGGACTTCTGGGGGTGCTGTACCTCGGGAGATGTTACGGCGCCTCGCGGAGATGTGGCACCTCCTCGGGGGCGGTGGTGCAGCACCATGGGGAAGTGCGCCGCCTTGGAGGTGGAGGTGCGCCGGCTCAGGCTCCCGGTGCGGCACCTCGTGGGGAGATGCGGTCACTTGAGGGGTATGGGGCAGTGGTGTGCGGCACTTCGGGGGTGCTGCTGCGCCTTCATTGGGTGCGTACGCTACGACGCATCGGGGGAACAGCGCTTCGGAGAGGGCGACAACTCAGAGGGGTAGGAGAACGCTTCGGTGCCGTGTGGGGATGTGGCGCCTCCGGGAGCTGACAGGTAAGGGGAGGTGCAATGCCTCGGGGGACGATATCAGGATCGGTCCCCGGTGAAATCCAGGATCCGCCATTGCGTAGAAGCTAACTGGATATTTATTATTGCTTATAAAGAGCCACGTTTTCAAGTTCTTGTCGACTCGGCTCTTCATGATCGGCTCTTCCACTCGGTTCGGCTCTTCCAATAACAAGCTGGAATCAATTCTCAGGCTCCCCACAATTAGTATACGACTCCCTATTATTTAGGGAGAACATATGCAAATCGTCGAACAAACCATATGGTTACTTTTAAGAGCCAGCCGATATATTCTCTGCTGCCCTTGCTTTGGGCAGACTATTGTACTATATCACTTGATATAATAAATGTTTGCTGTTTTAGAAAAGAACTTTCAAGAGCTGAACCCAGATTTTCCGGATACAGTAGACTCTGCTGTCTCAAACACGTCTTGGGCTCTGGCTTGGCCCTCCAGATATCATGACAGGCTCGGCTATGTATTGAAGCTTCATCTTTATTTTTTCACACTAATTTAACCCTGAATCTGAAGTGTATTTCGTGACCTTGTAAAAGGAGTAACACAAGGTACCAATGCTACGATGTAACATGTAAAATGCATATATTTATTCATGTAAAATCATGGAACAAGATTTGAACTATTTACCTTTATGTTCATTACATGTTCAGAAATACGTTTTAATACAAATGCTGCTGCTACACAGGGTTCTTTCAGAATTTTAACTGTTATAATAGCCACAAAAACATATGACGACGGCAATTTTACAGTAGATGCACACATAAGCAAGCGGAAGTGTAAGCTAAATATTACTATTGCAAATTTAAATTTTTATCTAAATACAGAATTTATAAATTAAAATAAGCCTTAGATTAAAATTTTAAGTAATAAAAATAAGTTTGTCTACGCTATTTTTACCACTGTAAACTAAGTGTCTTTAAAAATCATAGTTTATTTTTTCGGATTTCATTATGCAACATAATTATTTGTTCATGAGGCATATATAATTGCCCTTGCGTAGGCTAAATCTAATGGTAAAATTTGCCATGTTTAAAACCCCTAAACTCACAGATAATGCATAACCACCGTCATGTATGCAACTGGTTATGCTACTACATGAAACGAGACATTTTGGCAGTCGTCATATTTTGTTGCTATTATAACGGTTCAAGTTCTGTCTAGCAGCAGTATTTGTATTAAAACGTATTTCTGAACATGTAATGAACATAAAGTTAAATTGTTCAAATCTTGTGCCATGATTTTAGATTAATAAACATATGCATTTTACATGTTACATCGTAACATTGGTACCTTGTACGCAATAATGCAATGTATATATAAAATACTATAATGCGATTGCATAACTTTTTAGGAGCATTTTAGGTGCTAAAAATATCCTCCTAATCCGCGCCGAAACCCGGGAGTTCTCATAGAATTTTAGACCCAACGATAACCTGAAATAGTATTTACCAACCCTAAACGCACTGAAACCACTGAAAGGCATGAAGTATTCATGATTACCAAACCATTGAAATCCAATTCCCTAAAACCCTATGTATAGACAGTACTTTATATCCTGGACGCAAAAAACTTATGGCAGACTAAACAACGAAAGAACACATCGTCACCACCTTTGCTATCGAACAACAAAATTTTTCCGAAGCCCATCTATTCGAAGCTGGCTTCTGCTTTCGCTAAAAATTTTTCTTGGGGCATGACCAGTGGGGGATCCTGGTTCGGAACCGGAGGCGCCATATTTTGTCAAAAGCATGAACTGTGGGTGTCCGTAGTTGCGAAATGTAAAAGTTTTCAGAATTCAACGTTTTTCACAAATAACGCTAATATTATTAGTAAATGGCCTTAGATAATGCAAAAATGCGTATACTGGCTGAGGTTAAAAGCGAATTTTCAATTAATTTTTCCTGAAATTAATCAAATTTTAACTTGAGGAAGAAATTTTTTGTAAAAAAATTTTGTCAAGTTTTCTTTTATATGAATAGAGGGTGTTCTTACCGGGGAAAGCTAAAAATTTTGCTATAGAGAGATAAAATATAGCCAGGGAGCTGCCGCCGAGAGGGTCAGGTTTTCCCACGAGGCAGAAAAAACTGATACATAGCCGGCTCCCACCCCGTCCCTTGTTGAGAAGAGAAGAGCGGAGCGAAGATGAGTAACGAGTTTTCACGTTTCCATAGCGCCACCCATACTGGAAACCCCATTCGCTTCGCTCGCTTTGTTTCTATTAAATACTTTTAACAAGAAGTGTTTGCAAAAGGCTGACCGGCAGAAGAGGAATAAACATCAAATCTTTTAATATTTAACTTGATGCTTCAATATATATAGCCCTCTTTCTTTTCTTCTTAAACACTTTGTAAAATTGTTGGAGGAGAACATTTTAAGCAGGGAATAACCGGAACCGGAACCAGCAACCAGAACCGCCCATTTAAACGGGATCCGGAATCTGGTCTTCGAAATTTATACATAGCAAAACAGATGAAGGGAGAAATGAAGGCAAAATGGATTTAAAATGTATTAAAAATAACTTTTACATTAATCTTAATGTATTGCGAATGCATTATTGCTTCTCTGGAACATTGAAGAAACTGAGAAAGCTAATAATTTTTATTTGTCGATCAATATGTCGGTTTTTGGACCCCCCAGAGCAAAAAAATGCCTTCCACTATACAGCCTTGCTTAAATTGCGTCAAACTGAATGTGCTTGTAACTAAACATGCTTGCATGGAGCGTAATCTAAACACTTTCACTATGTCTTCAATCGCCTCTTTTCACTACACATACGTTTGTTGCATGTTATTCTGTATGAAACTTGAAATTATTGGTGTATATGGTTCTAACAGAAAACAAAAGAAGTGAAGATATACTATAATTTTCTGGTCAGTGATCAGAGAAATTGTTTAGGCTGGCGTTGACCAGTGCCCGTCGGCTAGATCGTAATGATGATACAGTACTCGCCAGAAATGAGTGCTGTTCGTTCGATGTTCGCTCGATAAATTCAAAATTTTGTTCGAAATTTGTTCGAGACGTGTTCGAAGTTTTGGCGCACTTTTATAAATTTGTTCGAAAGCTGTTCGAAGTTGTTCGAAAAGTGTTCGAGAACGAATAAATTTTGTTCGATTTCTGTTCGATGTTCGTTCGTTCGAAATGTGACACTCATTTCTGGCGAGTACTGTACCTTACTGATCAGAAGGCAATAAATGAGATAAACTTACTGTTATACTCCTTACACAATTTCAATAAGTACAGTTTATTGACAACAACTCAGTTTCTGTTGCACATGTTACTTTGCTTCAATGTACAAAGTTCGCAGTCGCACTGGCTGGAGCTTGACAAAACTTATATTAGCCAAGCTTGCAGCTAAATACTTCTAAATTAACCATACTCTGTTACCGAGTTGGACTGGTTTAATTCTAACATACCCCGCAGACTTCTGAATGTGTAAAATAGCTATAACAAGCATAGAGCTGGCTTTGTTTCGCTAGCAAACTCCTGCAGCGTTAAGATGAAAAATTCCTACTCTAATAATTATGTGTCCTTCTTCCGTTTCACACGGCGATTTGCTGAGTTAATCTTTTCTTTTGTTTGGTTGTATTGGAACTTGATCATTGTGTATATTACACATGTTTGGACCACAGATGAATGAAAAATGTGCAAAATTTCAAACAAAATTTTTAAACCGGAATTCCGGTTCCTGTATGGTTTTTTGCCTTTTGCCGGAACCGCAACCGGAATTCCGGTTAATCCCTGATTTTAAGCGATGTTTAACTGGCCAGTGTTATGTTCTAACCTCTCCCGAGAAGCGCCCCTGTAGTTTCGATATCAACCATGATTTCGGGAGTTCAACCCAGGTATTATTAGGCAACACCAAAATTGGTCGTCACAACAAAAACGAATTCAACAAAACTCAATACTACTGCTTTTACTTCGACTACTCATGACAAAATCCAAAGTAAAATGCAGTACACCTTGCAGAAACAAAATTTTCAGTGGGTAAATAATAAATACAAAAAACTATATATAATAATATACACACATATATCATATATATATCACATATATACACACATATATACATACAGGTTGTAAATCCATGAAAATGCGATAAAACGCAAATGCAAGACCTCCAGTTGACCTGGAGGCACGGTTTCCCCAGCTAACATGAATTAATGCTTCTCGGATATTCGCATATCCAAGTATCCGCTAATAAGGTTGGAATATTAGTTTGTATTCCAGTATACATCATTGTTCTTATTCGTCACTAATACGACTGTTTCATTTTTTTAGGATATCGCAAAGCAAATACAGTTGTCTTTTCCAAATAGGGGTGAAGTCGAGGTCCAGGTATTTACACTTTCCCCAAAGTTCCCCTGAGCTCATACCCCCGCATAACGTTTTCCACCACAGTTTCCCAGATACTTTCATGCGTGACTAAAATCACCAAATTTATTTCTGATGGGCAAAAAGTATGCTAAACTGTACCTATTTGGCTAAAAAATCACCAAATTTTCCAATGTGGCGAAAAGCTTTAATAACCGTGTGAAACAATGTCGACTGGATAAACATATAGCTTCAGAAAGATGTTAAATAATTTCTTGGTTTCGGGGTTCCCCCAGTCCCTTGAGGTGTAATTTTGGTAGTTTGGATCAGGAAATCACTGGTGGGGTGGGGTGCCACAACGGTCAAGACACTCCACCTCCCAGTTTTTTTTGCCTGCAGCGGAGGTGCGTCTAAAAAATTTCTGTAATACTCGTTTTGTTAATCCAGTATCACATTTCTAAGGCTCAAGTGGAGCCCCACATTTCAACAATGGTCAATTGATAAGTAACTTTGTTCGAACACCCCATCTTACTTTTCAGCTCGTGGTTGTACGCGCCATAAATAACTAGAAACTCTATCGAGATCGCAGAACGTAGTGTAGCATAGGGACACCTACGCCTTTTGCGTACACAGCCAATCAGCTCTCGATAGCATACGTCGATATGCTATATGTGGATATTACAAAATACCGCACAAGTTAGAACCGGCAACACCGGCGACAAATTTCCCATACCCCAAAACCCCCAAGTGCAAGCTATCAGCTAACAGTAAAATTAAGAATTTTGGGTTGATGCACCATGGCGGCGCCATACCCCCGTACCTATAGAACCATGGATCGCAGAGCAAAAGCAACACCAACAACGAGTTTGCCATGCCCGAAATCTCACAAGCAAAACTTTTCAGCCGCCCAGGACGTCATAACAAATTTTCGACTTTTGGGTCAGGAACCACGACGGTGCCATACCTCAAACCCCATAACTCGCGAACCGGAGCCTTAATCGAAAAACAAAAAAGAGGCATCGGCATCTATCATTTCACTATTAAACAAAACCAACCAGAGAAAAAATCTAAAGTTAAAATATAAATAACCTCGCTTCCGTGAAGAGTACTAAAATGGGACAAAAATCCCCAGAGCCAGACCCCAAATAAAAAAAACACTCGTGGATGTAAACGGTAAATTGTCTATGCTGGTTCCAATAAGCCCAAGATCATGAAAATCGGTTAAGTCGTTCCCGAATTATGGCCGATCACACACACAGAGACGGAATTTAAAAGCTTTCACTCCTGCAACGACCAATCGCCACTAGTTACACTATGTTGTGACTAGTCTCCGACATGCAAACACTAAGCAGAAACCGAACAAAATTTACATATTTGCGAACACATCAGTATCTAAACCACGAAAGATTTGAAACGCGCTTTCTAATTATTATTGTCAACAAATTTCCAGGGAAATTACTAATGGCGTGTTTTATCGCGAAGATGGTGCATTCTGAGTGTTGAATATATATAATGTAATTAAGAGTGATGTAGACAACTATATTGAGAATTAAATTGCAAAAATAGGCCAGCTAATATTAGCTAAATTACTTGAATAGTTGTGAAGAAATGCCATTGTGCTTAGAGAATAAATGACTCTGTCAAATGATACCAAAACACCCATATTGCTCAAGCGTTCACATAGAAAAATACCATTTTCGTGTATCTTGGGTCCCATGAGCTTATTCAAAAACCGTTCTTGACCCGCTCCTGCAGCGTAAATGCCCATAACATTCAGAGAAATCTACATCGGTTGTCGAGATATAAGTAACTTGATTTTTTGGGCACCTTTGGGACCGACCCGAACCATTTTGGCCCACCTTTTCGAAGAAAGATGTCAGAATCGGTCTTCGCACCTAACTAAAATGCAAAAATACATAGTTCAAGCTAATAATGAGATATCGCGCGAATTAATCCTCCCATGTTAAGCTGAGTTATGCGTGTCACCCTAAAAAACTAACAACGGTCACTAACAAATTTCAATACTGTCACGGCTAGTAAAAATCCTTCGCTTCGCTCGTTTCACTCACTCACTCACTCAGAATTCAATCACTCCAACATCATTAATTTCTTTCCAGAGTCATATATACATTGCGCCGAGGCAGGCATTGCCTTGTAGAATATATAGTCTGCGATTTCGAAGTTAGGATAATTTCCACTGATAAACTTTGCAATGTATGATAAAAAATTTAATTACTAAGTTTATAATTAACCAAAAAGCCTCAAAACTCCACAAGACTGACATCAAAATCAAATTATTCAGCAAAAGAAAGCGAATAGTGTAACAATATTTTAGAACAAATTGAAATAATATAAAATTATACGCCGAATAAACGATACATTACTTGCCAGACATGACTACCCAGCAGTGCCATAACATGGTCTGAGCTGCAACAGAAAATCAGTCACTTATGGCGGCTACCGTGCATTCGTTTAAATCGAGTCTTTCCTGTCAAAAATATTTGCACGATTCCTTGCCTTCAAAAACTTTGTTTCACAGCATTGAACTAGTAGCATCTCTTATCGTTTAGATGATGAATCTGAGTGTTGAATATGTAACTTCCAGAGATATACACAGTTATATTGATATCGAGCATTAAACAAGTATCTCGCATGCGAGGGTGAAACGAAATGAGCGTGGTTTTATTTATAGGTCATCATTGTAACCTGTGTTAAAGGCTGTAATTTATGTATATACAACCCTAGAACCCATCTAGAATAAGCGACAACGCATGAAGGATTTTTATGCTGATCTCTAGGTAACCACACCGTTGTATTCAGCAGACAGAAAGACATATATAGACTATTTAAAATACAATGTAATAAACTGCTGAACACCGACTATATTCAGCAAATCAAGTTCATTAACCCTAAATCCAATGAAAACTTCTGGAAACATATGAGAAACTCGTGCTGGACTCTAGATAACAAAACCATCATATTCAGCCTATAGAATACCTATATGGACAGTTTTTGATGCCTTGTACGCAATACATAACCAAAACAATGAAAAAGCAGTACATTTTTGGAAATCGGGTTGGTCGACCATAAAACTCTTGAAGCCACGTGAAAAGGTATAATATAGTCAGGTTGAGGTCAACATAGCAAAACCATCATCCTACATCATCCTATTGATAATCCAACGCGCGAATGAATCCGCCCAGCTCAAGTTGAGTTATGTGTGTCGAGCTTTAATTCTTCGCTTTGCTCGTTTCGCTAACTCAGAATTCACATAATTAAAAGGCTTCAATTATGAGCTGACAACAAAATTTGGGCTATTATGATGGTAAATTAGGATATTCGGGGGGCTAGAAGACCCAATATCATAGATAGGCTATCCAAAAAATTTAATTGACCTTCCCGACGCACACTGAATTTGTCACCTAAACACACATTTGCACAGCCAACGCTAGATATGTCTTCCTAACATCAGCTGAGATCAAAATTTTGGCTAATGTGACGCCATCTGATTGAAAATTTATTGTTTTTGAATTTTCAGAAAGCTGCTCCTCCACGAATTTCCAAACTGGACACATCGATTTAGGCGAAAAATTTAAATAACGCTGGCTCGTCAACTTAATTTCGAGATTTTTGAATTTTGACCCTAAAACCAAGATATTACGTCAAAACCGATCTCAAATCTGACTGTTAGCCCGAAAAACCCTGGTGTATCTTTTATATTGGTGAGCTTCACGAATCCTAAAAACACAGACACCGAACCATGCTAATACTATCCCGAAATTATATACAAAAAAGCCGATAAAACTTTTATTGTCTCAGAAAAGGTGCAAAACGTCTCTACAGGACTTAAAAAGTGACTTTCTTTAATCAATGTAACTTCAGGTATTTCGGCCTGCTTTCACGTGTCCCTCATCAGTTCAGCTCCTAGTAATTTTGGCTTCTTCCAGTTCGGCCCACATTTCCATGTACTTTTATGTCCGATTAAAAAAATACGCCAATTTTTCTCAGCGAGGCAAAACGTAAAACATGCCATATTTCGTTTTGAAACTCAAGAAATATCTGAATTCTTAAATTGCCGGTTTGCTAAAAACAAAAATTGTCAGTCGTTACGGTTTTACTACATAATGTGCATTATCATTGTGGACTTACTGCGAATCAGTTATTTATGGCAGTTCCGCGTTTCTCAGTCACCCCTCCCGTTCATCTGTGGGGTCCCAATTTGAAAGGTACTTTCGAACAATTTGGAAAATCGAAAGGGGAGGAGCCGAAATTTTGCTAGGGAAACCAACCGGGTGGCAGCTGGCACCTTTCTTCCATAGGGCACAGAATTCCAAAAGCCCCGCCTTGCAGAAGCCGAACAATGCGCAGCTCAGGCAGTTTTACAGAGTTTAATAATACGAAATCCAACGGTCTCATGGTAAAATCTATATTATACCACTTGAGCCTACACTAGTAGATTCACAGGGATTAAGGAGAAACAAACTACCAAAATGTAAGAACTCAACGCAATAACTGAGTTGAAACTTCTGTTAAAAGCAACATTGCCGCTCAGAGCATGTCTCGATCAAATTAATTTAATACCAACTATTTATGCACGACGGATGACGTATTTGAATGGAACTTGTTCAAACTCCAGACCCAAAATATAAAACAAAATAAGTATGATCAAAAGGGCATCCATAAATGTGCAGCAAATCATGAATTAGAATATGTTGTGACTGAAAATTTGAGGGCAATAAAGTATTTAACTACATCAATGATAATCCGGCTCAGCAACTAGCTACAAATTTGAGGGCAATAAAGTATTTAACTACATCAATGATAATCCGGCTCAGCAACTAGCTACAAATTTGAGGGCAATAAAGTATTTAACTACATCAATGATAATCCGGCTCAGCAACTAGCTACAAATTTGAGGGCAATAAAGTATTTAACTACATCAATGATAAACCGGCTCAGCAACTAGCTACAAATTTGAGGGCAATAAGGTATTTAACTACATCAATGATAATCCGGCTCAGCAACCAGCTACAAATTTGAGGGCAATAAAGTATTTAACTACATCAATGATAATCCGGCTCAGCAACTAGCTACAAATTTGAGGGCAATAAAGTATTTAACTACATCAATGATAATCCGGCTCAGCAACTAGCTACGAATTTGAGGGCAATAAAGTATTTAACTACATCAATGATTATCCGGCTCAACAACTAGCTACAAATTTGAGGGCAATAAGGTATTTAACTACATCAATGATAATCCGGCTCAGCAACTAGCTACAAATTTGAGCTGACAATAACGTAAAATATATTCAAAATAGTTTAGTGGATTAAAAGCTCGACGCTTCATACAGAAATTTTTGCAACAAAGTACGACAGTCATAATTAAGTATTTTGGGTCATTTCACGCTATGATGTCCTTTTGCCCCAGAAAAAATGACTAATGACTTTTTTGGCTCCGATTATCTTCATTTTTACACCCTATGACCAAAAACGTCAAGGATCCCTAATTTGAGGTCATTATAGTAAATTTTTTAACCGTTTTTATGCCATGACTTCCCAAATATCACCCCCTTCTGCTCAGCAAGGTACCATAAAATGGGCTCTGGTATGCTCCAGGTTGCATCTAGCCTCGATTTTGTGATCGTATCTCGTGCAGCCAGTCAGCGCGGTCAAAATGACGTTATGGGGAACTCCGTATATCAATAATTAAGCTTTTTATGCTTATTCTTGGGTCAAATTTAACACTTTTAAAACACGGGGGTGCCGATATATACCGGTTATTAAATGGAAACGAAGCGGCCATAAACGGTAGCTATTTATATCGATAGTTTAGCCTGGGGGAAGTGTTATGCAAAAAAAATTCAAAACATTCCCTTTGCCAGATATGTTAGAATGCTGGAAGTAGCTGGTGGTCGGGGGGGGGGTAAAATTTGGCGGGGAGGGTAAAATTTGGCGGGGAGGGTAAAATTTGGCGGGGAGGGTAAAATTTGGCGGAGAGGGTAAAAATGTGAAATGGCCAATTCGACCGTGTTTAACCAGCATAGTTAACTTGAAAACGGTATGTAAGATATTCTATACCACAATTTCCGCTATGAGGGTACCAAATGGCAGCTCATGTCAACTGCCAGTGTAAATGCCTGAGACCATGGTCGGGGGGGGGGGTAAATTTAGAATTTTTTCAAAAAATAATTTTACGTCATATGTCATCCAAATGTATTGCAACAATGTATTATGAACCAAAAGCGTGAAATTTCCTCGAAATAACATCATATGTTCGATTTTTCCACATTTTGGTGGTGGTCGGGGGTGGGTAAAAGTGTGGTCGGGGGTGGGTAAAAGCCTGAGATCAACGGTCGTGAACGAGATAGAGATCAGGTCGTTTCACCATTCGCTTCGTGATTGGAAAGAACCATAACAGACAAATTGACTTCTACTGACTCCATCATACCCCTAACTAGCAACGGTCGGGGGGGGGTAATCAAATGTGCTAAAATCGACTTTTTGACCCTAGCGCTGGGGTAAGTAACAGCAAGCACCTGGGTTAATATTTTTTCAAAAGGCACCCAGGGGACAGGTATGATATATGAACAACGTTTATGTACCATGCATAAGTAACGAGCAATGACCAAAAAAAGAATTTGGTCGGGGGAGGGGGGGTAAAACTGGGGTTCATGCCATATCGACAGCTATCACTCTCCATGATTGGAGTAGATTTGAAATTCGTGCAATTAAAAATGTTGTGTAGACCTGACTAATCCTGCATAGAAAAGAATTTGGGCCATAACTCCGAACACGGAGCCACGACACTACCCGAAAAAAAGAGGCCGTAAAATTAGTCATTACGATTTTTGTCAATTTGGGACTTATGTGGATGTCCAGCCTCTTACGGCGTGCGTGAAGCCGAAAATTTTTTTTGTTTGAACTAGCTAAGTAATGAGGCCTCCTAGCGTAAATATCATTTTTACCAGTTCCCTGCACGTTTATGTGCTACTGGCCAAAATATCCAGTTTTACCCCCCCCCCCGACCAAGAGGTCATCGTAGCGTGAAATGACCCATTTTACATTATTCCATGATGAGGTTACTTTTCGGTACACCCCAGCAAGAATTGAAACTCGGTCTGGGTACCCCCTAATTTTTTGGCGGCTGTGTGAAAGCCTCAACGTTGTTTGCAGTTATCAATCACTCCACCAAAGGTTCTTCAAGGGTACTAATTTATCTTCCAAAGCTCACATCAACTAGCGCCCAAGTATCTTGAGAAATCGACTAACCCTGCACGGTTCGTTGGGGGTGGGGTCGAGACCCCTGGGGGTGTCTTCGATACCGCCAAAGAACGTTGTAGACAGCAGACACCCCAAAACACCTTCGGATATAGCAAATGCCACCATGAAACCTTGCGAATATTCCCTGCAATATTTGGTAATCGGAATAGGCTTTGTGTTTACAAGATAACCACGTCATCTAATATGATAAAGTATAACCCCGTGTCATAATTTTCTGCTACGTTTATGCAATAAACTCTTAGTACTGCAATGAAAAATAGAACGCAATGAAACGGTTCCTTCTTCCAACGTCACCAACTGCTTCAAAAACAATTCTAGATTACATCACTTTAACCTCCATCAAATATAATTCCGAATTTCCAATTCTGCAACAATAACTAGCTCACGTATTTAACGTATTGCTAAGCAAAGGCCAATTAACAATTGACCATTTTATTGTTTTCCTTATTTTTCATACCGTATAACGTAGTTATGGAAAAAGCAAAACGACAATAAAAATACGTCTGTATACAACTAGTAACTCTATCCAGATTGCGGAACGTAGTGAAGCATGGTACACCTACGCCTTTTGCGTGTACAGCCAATCAGTTCTCGATAGCAGACGTCGATATGCTGTCTGTGGATATCACGCAATGCCGCACAATTTACAACAAAACTAACACCCGCAATAAGTTTACCATGCCCCAAAACCCCAAATGCAAGCTATCAGTCTCCCATAACGTAACAGTAAAATTAGGAATTTTGTATCGATGAAACATGGCGGCGCCATACCCCGTACCCATAGACCGCAGAGCAAGATCAACACCAGCAATGAGTTTGCAACGCCCAAAAACTCCCACGTAAAACTTTTTAACCGCGCGGGACGTCAGAACAAATTTTGAAATTCGGGTCGATGAACCACGGTGGTGCCATGCCTCAAACCCCATGAAATCGAAATCCAAGTGCCGTAATCGAAAAACAAAAAAGACATCGGCATTCACCGCTTTACTATGAAACAAAACCAACCATAGAAAAAGATTCAAAAGATAAAAATAATCTTGCTTCCGTCATGCGTACTAAAATGGGGTGAAAATCCCTCATTTTGACCTCTGACCCCGAACCTTGGAGGCGCTATACCCCCGTACCCATCGGTCACGGAGCAAAACCAATACCACCAATGGGTTTCCCATGCCCTAGAACCCCAAGTCAAAATTTTCAGCCGCCCAGGACCTCAGAACAAATTTTCGAATTTTGGGTCGGGGAACCATTGGGGCACCATACTTCAAACCCCATAACTCTAGAACCGGAGCCTTAATCGAAAAACAAAAAAGAGGCATCGGAATTTATCATTTTGCTATGAAATAAAACCAACAAGAGATAAAAATTCGAAAATTAAGATAAAAAATAAGCTTGCTTCCGTGAAGTTCACTAAAATTGGGTGAAACACCATCATTTTGACCTCTGACCCGAACCATGGGGCCGCTATACCCCCGTATCCATTGAACCATGGGTCATAGAGCAAAACCAACATCGGCAATGAGTTTCCTATGCTCGAAAACCCCCAGGTAACACTTATCAGCCGCCCAAGACGTCTGAACAAATTTTCAAATTTTGGGTCGAGGAACCATTGAGATGCCATTACACGTACCTCAAACCTCATAACTCCAGAATCGGAGCTTTAATAGAAAAACAAAAAAAGAGGCACCGGCATTTATCATTTTACTATGAAATAAAACCATCCAGAGAAAAAATTCGAAAGTTAAGATAAAAATAACCTTGCTTCCGTGATGGGTACTAAAATGGGGCCAGAAACCCACATTTTGACCCCTAACCCCGGAACCAGACCCCAAATCAGAAAACACTCGAGGATGTACACGGTAAATCGACTATTGCCGGTTCGAATGAGCCCAAGATCATGAAAATCGGTTAAGGCGTTCTCGAGTGATGGCCGATAACACACACAAACGGAATTTAAAAGATTTCACCCTGCAACACCCAATCTCCACTACATTCTGATAATAATAGCTAACCAATCATCGCAACGGCAAAATAAAGATACAATTTAAACTCACACTGTATTTTCGGTATCATCATCGCTATTGTCGTCATCAAAATCGTACAACGCATTAGCTTCGCCGAAAACTGAAAAATGTGGAACCACCGGCATATTATTTGATATAGTAGCGACGTTGTCACGAGATAACCGGCCTCCAATTGAAGACTTCGCCTGAAGAGTAAAAATTGGCAACTAATAACGAATTACCTTAATAAATTTGTCTATGTCCATTCGTCTTGACTGCCATCTGAAAACTAGTAATTCTACCGAGATTGCAGAACGTAGTGAAGCATTGGTACATCTACGCATTTTGCGTGCACAGCCAATCAGCTCTCGATATGCTATATGTGGATATCACATAATACCGCACAAGTCAGTACAAAACTAACACAGTCAATGATATTCCCATGCCCGAAACCCCCCCAAGCAAGCTATCAGCCTCCCAGGACGTCACAATAAAATTGGAAATCGTGGGTCCACGAACCATGGGGGCGCCGTACCCCCGTACATATGGGTCCCAGAGCAAAATCAACACCGACGATAAGTTTCCCATGCCCGAACACCCTCAAGTAAAACTTTACAGCCGTCCAGGGCGTCAGAACAACTTTTTATATTTTGGGTCGAGGAACCAAAAGGGTGCCATACCTCAAACCCCATAACTCCGGAATCGGAGCCTTATTCGAGACACAAAAAAGAGGCGTGGGCATTTGTCATTTTACTATGAAATAAAACCAACCAAAGAAAAAAATCGAAAGTTAAGATAAAAATAAGCTTGCTTCCGTGAAGGGCACTAAAATGAGGTAAAAAACCTTTGTTTTGTTCATGTCCAAGAATCTTCGGGGCACCATGCACCCGTACGCATGAAAGATGGGTCACAGAGCAACACCAACCCCGGCAATGAGTTTCCCATGCCCGAAAACTTCCAAGTGAAACTTTTCAACCGCCCAAGACGTCAGAACAAATTTTAAAATTTTGGATCGAGGAACCATTGGGGCGCCATACCCCCATACTCAACCCCGTAAATCCGGAACCGGTACCTTAATCGAAAAACAAAAAAGAGGCATCGGCATTTATCATTTTACTATGAAATAAAACCAACCAGAGAAAAAATTCGAAAATAATATAAAAATAACCTTCAACGAAGGGTTCCTGAAATGGGGCAAAAAAACCCACATTTTGACCCCTGACCCTGGAACCAGACCGCAAATCAAAAAACGCTGGGGAATGTACACGGTAAATCAACTATGTCGGTTCGATTGAGCCCAAAATCATGGAAATCGGTTAAGTCGTTCCGGAGTTATGGTCAATCACACACACAGACGGAATTTAAAAGATTTCACCCCTGCAACACACAATCTTCACTTTGTTTCACTACGTTCTGATAATCAAAGACTGGCGGAGATATTCGCTTGAAGTCATCTACGTCTTTAAGGCCAAGGCTGAACTATGAGCCAGAGCTTTGTGGTTTTTTACGCGGCGAAAGCCCAGGACTTTGAAAAAATAACCAAGCGTTAGCCCAACAAAATTTATAAGGTATTCGCATTTTTGTTTCTTCGAGATCTTATGTTTTAGCAAAATCTGTAGGTCGAGATCTCGCTCCACTCGGTATGCTTTTTCATTCACAAAAATCTTAGCAAAAATTGTATCAGTGAATATTTTCTAGACAAAACTTTTGGAGCTTTCCCTCGCTGAGTAATTAACCTCGTTTAACCTCACTCTACTTATGTTATTATATTGCCGCCGAAACGTTGCAACTCTGCGTGACGGTAGTACATTATATTATGTAATAAGCGGGCGATGCAGCATTGTCTGGGAATTTCGCGAGGTTTGTCGAAACTACCGAACCTGAGAGATAGTTTTGTCTTTCATTGGAGCGAAGCCATACATTTTCTTAGCTTACAGCTGCAGCACGGCCCTTGTATCAATTCTGCTTTTGGATCGATTCCTAGCACAGTAAAACTGTGTCAAATTTTTCGCTGCTTCCAGATTTTCTCTCATATTCTAACACTTTATACGGGCAAACACCGGATATATCCATGTGATTTGCAATGATAAATGCATAAGTTAGAATCAAGGTTTTTGTGTTTTTCTTAGTGCAAAACCACAGTGAAATTTCAAAAACACACCTAAATTTCAAAAAACACGAAATTTAGCACACCTGAACTGTTTAATTAAAACGTTATAAAACAAAAATTTTTAAACTTTGAATGTTTATAAACTGACCATGAAATGCAAATCAGATGCTTATAAACTGACAAACTGAAATATGAAATAACTAGTGCTAAATATAACTGATTGGTCCATGGTATAAATATATAATGTATGCAATAATATAAAATTGCTAATAACCGGTTAATTGTCATTGCTTGACCCTCAATGTAACGCTAAAACAGGGTATTTGGGCACTTGCGGGTTAATTAAAAACAGAGGTAAATTAAAAACACACTACACTTAAATTTAAAAAAACACACATTTCAGCATACCTTAAGTTTTGAAAAAATACCCTGGTCAGAATCTTAAAAGTGGTGAAAGCTAAGATTCAGTATTCTTCAGGTTTTGCACAAATCTTGGGGTGCAATTATTTACCTGTAAACAAGCATACGATTATAGTTGAGGATAAAAACAGCAACCTACGCTGTTTCATATTTTAAATATAAAGAAAAGCGTTTTCCTACTGGCTCTGTCTGGATCCAAAACTATGAATGTATGCATTCTTAATAACATTTACATTCTGGCTTTCCGAAAGTTCCCCGAAGGTACATGGTGGAACTGCATTGGGGCGTTAGAAAAGCGAGAGAATTGGTTTTCCTAGGTAAAACATATTGTTTTGACAAAGCGCCCACCTCCCGAAAGAGACAAAATTTCTATTTTCATGTTTTCGAAAAGTTTGCTGCTAACCGTCAAGTAGATGCCTAGTATAAGCTAAAGATTCTTTTATTTTAGAATATTAGCTTGTACCGTGCTTTGGATAAACTATTGTCAATTATTAAAAGTTTTGCCCAGGCCACCCTCCACCCCGAAAAATTAAATTTCCGATTTTTAAAAATATAGGCTTAAACCAGGGCTGTCATAGGTGAAACTGATAAAATAGCTGTAGCTGCGTCGTAGTGTAACCCACGCAGTCGTCAACAGGATAAGCACTAAAATTTTACCACCTAGAAAAACCAATTTCCAGCATTAAATGCGGGTTTGTACAATGCGGCAAAACTACCGCGTTGACATCGACCACATCTGTAATTCTGTTGATCAGATTGTTTGTCACACTCATTGTTAATACCGCTAATATGTTTGATTCAAACTGTAACTAATAAGCGTATATAATGGCATTCGAAGTACTGAAAGAGACAATCCCGTGTACTGTTTTGCAGTATCAGTGACTGGTGCGCCATTTCGGGTTGCTCACTACTGGTTATTGTGCAATAGGGGGTCCGTCGATCTTGTAGTGTTTCTGTTTTACAACGATTATCTACGTATGTCAGGAAAAAATTTTACAGCCTGCAGTACAGCAATACATCACTAGACTGACGGATTTATGCAAAATAGTTTTTAGTTGACTATTAATTGTCCGATTTGTACATCTAGCTTTTGCATCTGAGCAGTTCCAACCATTTCTTGTCCAAACTCTCACAACCCAGAAACGATCTAACATTCGCACCCCTGATGGCTATGTTGGATACCCCAACATTGTTAGTCATTACGTTTGCAATGTTCATTTGAACACCGCCGAAAAAAAGTTTCATTATCACTGTAACTTTCCGGACTTCGTAATATAAAGTAAAAATATGGTTACTAATTTCGCGTTAAGTAACATAGAAGTTGGTGGAAACCGCGATAATATGACTACGTTTTAAGGCTTCAAGAGGAACCAAACGGCAATGCCCAACCAACTTCGTATCTATATATGTACACACAAGTAAAATCGTCGAGTGTTCCTTAACAAATGACAATCCATCATTTCAGGCAAAGCGTCGAGTTTCGGTAATCAAAGCCAAAGTACACTCAGCGATCATCACAACAGCAGTAGTTTCATGTTCCATATCACTTACACGACTTTGTTTGCTGAACACATTGACGTTTCGAGCCCGTTGTTTAATAGATCGAACAGCTTTATCTCGGGTTGTTTTATTACCGCTGCTTCTAGCGAGGGCCTTTTGCGATTGCACAGAACGTGTTCTTCTGCTGCGTAAAGCACGTTTATTCTTGCCACGAGACCTAATCCTACCTCTGGCGGATTTGGACCGTGTCGTTCGCCGCGACGACTTGTTTGGTTTCCGCGGGACTGTAACACCAGACGACGTACTCGGAAGTTGTTCATCACAACTGACTACATTCTAAAAGTATTCAGATTAACGTGTCCATATAGCGCAAAGTTAAAACTGGAAAAATACTACTATGCTAAAAGTAGCTTACAGTATGGCCACCCATGTAATACAAACGAGTTAAAAATGTGTCACGGTTAGTATGTTCAATCAAAAGCTCGAATATTATTAAATGCTTATTATATATCAAAGATATAAAAAACAGCGAGCCCGTAAACCACTTTGTAAATAAATTTTCCGAAAGATTTACAGAAATTGTGGTTTACCGACGAAGCATTGTTGTAGCACTAAATGACATCACAATATAACAAACGGAATTTGCATGTTCTTGTCAGTGTTTCACGTGGTGCTTATTTCACGGCCGCATCTGTGTGATACCTGCATTACTACGAAGCTAATTATTCCTTACATGTAATGATATTATAACATACACGTTGAAACGAAGTTAGCGGGGTTTCTATTATATCGCGCCAGGACGACAAACCGTGAAAATATATTTTAGTCTGTCGGCGTAACTCATAACTCGTGTTCCAGTGCATGGATTTTGATAAAAATTTTTACTCGTTAGCAAAAATGACGACGATATGCCTAGAATTAAACGCTAAGAGCTCCGAATCCATTTTGCAGGTCCAACTTGTCAAAAACTGATTCTTAAATCTTACTTCCCAACGTTGGCAATAGGGTACCTCTGTTTCACAACCCATATCTCGCGATAAAGGCATCACATAAAACCACTATCCAGAATCAATTAAACAACTTTAGTGAACATCACTTTTTATGGGACCACTGCCTGGGCCGCACTGAACCAGAATATGATTCGTCAACCTTTGCCACAAACATAGATTTTTCGCATTTCAACATGTTATTGTGTGTTTGTGCCTTCACACGACAATCTACTCGATTATTAGATACGCTGAATACTAAATAATCATATGTACGTGAGAAATATTTGTTATGAACATCATATTAGATATTGGTTATATATTGCTTTCAGGGCATCGAGAACAGTGTTCATACGTATTTCGGTACGTTGAACGCTATGATATGGTCATCCAGAATTCAACATAGCTGTCATAAATTTTCAAACTGTCGGGGAACCCGATTAACCGAAATAATTTAGTCAACGGTCACATATTTTGCTGTGTTATGTTTGCGCCTCCAGATGACCTATTATAGGTATTACGATAGCTGAATCAATAAGCGGTGTTTTCTTCCAAACCTATTAAACCACACAACGAAAAATCTGTTACAGGTAATTGCACACAATGAAAACTATTGCTGGAACCACGCGCGCTCTGTTTCACCATCACTTGCGGGATACTAGTAATTTGTGGTGAGAAAGCCTTGGATTTATAGATTTAGGATCTGCAAAGCACAACTCCAAAACCAACGTGCAAGGTTAAACACTAAGCCATCAAAATTTAGTTAAGTATTCGTACTCAGTATCATCGTAAACATTGAAATGATTGAGTCGTCATTGATACAACTGGTTTATTTAACTAATAAGGATTATCAAAAGCCTTCCGCTGTACAGGGTCAACTGCGTCAAACTTAATGTTCTTGTAACGCATGACGCGTAGACTAGACAATTTCACTCTGTCTCTAATCCCCAAACGTTTACTAGGCATACGTTTTTTACATGTTATTCCGAAAGAAACTTGAAATTACTGGTTTATATGGTTCTAAAAGAAAAGAAAATGGTATACTATAATTTTCGGATCGATGGCTAGCGACATTCGTCGGGCTAACGGTGAAGTGCACGCTAGTTAAATGATGATGGTGATTTTCTAATCGGAATGTTATAAATAGGACAAACTGTGATACTGCTCGTAGTTTCAATGCATACAGTTCTTTCCCAACAACGCAGTTTCTAGTTGCATTGCAGTGTTACTTTACTCAAATGTAGACTGATCACAAAGATTAGAAGCGTACTGGCTGGTGGTTCAATTCTCACAGCGCAATACCACAAATTTGTGAATGGATAAGCTGCTACAAACATCGATCAGCTTTGTATTGTTAACAAATTCCTACGGGGTGAAGATGAAAATTCTTATCACGGAGAAACCGGAATTCCGATTCCGGCGAAAATCGTGTTATGGTCGTGGTTCCAGCAAAAAGCAAAAACCATGCAGGAACCGGAATTTAAAATTTTCCACGTTTTTGCTTCATCTGTAGGCTAAACTTAACGAAATATATACACAATGATCAAGTTCCAATACAACCAAACAAAAGAAAATATTAGGTCAGCAAATTGCCCTGTGAAACTTAAGTAGGACACATAATTTCATTAGGAATTTTTCATCTTCACCCTACAGGAGTTTGTTAACAAAACAAAGCCAGGACGATGCTTGTAGCTGCTCTTTTACCCGTTCAGAAGTATGCGGTATATGTTAAAATTAAACCGGTCCAACTCCGTAACAGAGTACCTATTATTTAGAAGTATTTAGCTGTAAGCTTGTCGAAAATAAATTGCGTCCAACACCAGCCAGTGCGACTGTAAACTTTGTAAATCAGTCTACATTGGAATAAAGTAACATATCAGCAGCACAGCCAAAAAAGTGGGTACTTGGCAATAAGCTGTATTTACTGAAACTCACTCTTTAATAAATTTTATTTTCGAAACCAACTATATGCCTCAAAAATAGTTATAGGTTTTAAAGTTTTACAATGAAATAAGGGTGATTGTTCCTACGAAGTATATAATTGAGCTATAGAAGAACGATAGCTAAAACCATATATCTTCGACAGATTCTCAACCGAAGCTATCTTGGAACAGTGTCAAACCCAGTTCGCAAATGGATTTTGACACTGGTACTAAAAGGGCTGTACATCTATACTGTAGGTATCCAGGGTCTCCCGGCACAGGGGTAGATGGTTCCGGTAGGGGTATTTTTTCAATTGTTTAAAATCTCTTAACATCCCCAATTTATCTAAAATTTTCTCCAATTATTTCCGTTATTATCTAAAATTCACCTTAATTTAAACCATTTCCTCTAAATTTTCAGCGCCTTCAGCAGGTCTTAAAAACAGGGGGCGATTCTCTGGTGAGGGGGCGGGGGTAAATATATCCTGAATGGAGGGGATTAGCTGTGGGAGGCAACCCTACCCTCCCTATGGGCACATGTGATCTATAAGTGAACAAAATATCTGATTATGAGTGCCTGCAACAAAGAAAAAATTATTATGATTTATGTCTTTTGATTAGCTGCAACGACTCTTTCTACACAGCTCCACGGTGCCTGACACGTATGATATTTCGTCGTTTACATCTAACACATCCACAACATAGAAATGATATTATTATAAAAAGTATGATTTTTAATAAAAACGGCTGGCTAGACTAATTGAAAATATAAACCCCAGATACTGCTAACCTCGCTTATTTCCGATATTTCGTCATCGCTGTTTTCAGAGCCAGAGCGTGCAGTAATGCTTGCTGCAATCTCTCTTGCAACACGAGCGCGAACACGTTCCGCAGCACGCGTCCGAGGAATTATCCGTCGACGCCGTCGCGTCTGAACCCGGGACTCAGAAGGTCTTTGTTGCCCCCTGGAATTCTGACCGCGCCGTAGACCCCGCTGCGACGTTTGTGATGTCGACGGACCGCCTTGTGTTACTTAAACACAAAAAATGAATTTCTTAAACAGATTTTACCATTTATCATCATAATGAATAACGAACTCAATGAAGCACACTCCTATAAAATTTTCGCTGCACGTTCGAACTGGATATTATCTTCAACGTTAAAACGCGACACATGGCGTCTATTTTCAGCCCCTAAAATTATGTCTTGGGCCGTCCACACCGGGGGGAAGGGTGGTAGAGGACCCTACGTTCCAACTCCTATGAGCGTGAGTGTTTCACCCATGTCAGTGCCCAAACTCGGCCGAAACCCACCATGTTCAACTAAATCCCAAAATTTGTTGTCTCAAAATCTATGGTTTTGTATGTGTAACAGATCCATGCTGGATCGTTACGAGATAGGTTAATCCTGGCCACAGTCTAATGGTCAACATTTACGTATTTGACTACGTATATTCTCTCCCAAATCGATCCCCAGCGACGATGTCTGCCGGAACACAGTCATCCACTTGTCCTCGTATGCACATGCGTAAGCCCTCATTATATAGGCAATTAGAACAAATCAGGAATCACCATATATATACATGTAATTGGAATAAATCAAAAAGCACTATATATATAGAATTCTGTTTCCGGCGAAAATCGTGTTCCGGTTGCGGTTCCGGCAAAGGCCAAAAACTATACCGGAACTGGAATTCCGGTTTAAATGTTTTTGAAATTTTCCACGTTTTTGCTTCATCTCTGATCCAAACATAATGTAATATATATTATATAATGATGAAGCTCCAATACAACCAAGCAAAACAAAAGATTAACTAAGCAGTTTGCCGTGTGAAACGTAAGTGGGGCACATAATTTCAGTAGGAATTTTTTATAATAACCTGTAAGAGTTTGTTAACAAATCAAAACCAGGTCGATGCTTGTAGCAGCTATTTTACACATTCAGAAGTCTCTGAGTTACGTTCGAATTAAACAAGTTCAACTGGGTAACAGAGTATGGCTTAGAAGTACTTAGCGTATGCTTGGCTAATATAAATTACGTCAATCACCAGCCAGTGCGCTTATAACGTTTGTAAATCAGGCGAAATTGAAGTAATGTAACGTTATCCACAACGCAGCCAGAAACTGTTTTCCTGGAAATGAACTGCATTTACTGAAACTGTGCGAGCAGTATCACAGTTTCTCTCATTTACAGCATTCTGTTTAGAAGTCATCAAATGATGTGCACTGTTTGTCCAACGCTAGCTTAAACAGTGTCTCTTACCACTGATCAGAAAATTACTTTCTGTCTATTAATTTTTCTTGGAATCATATAAACCCATAATTTCAAGTTTACAGAACAACATGTACCAAACGTGTGTGTAGTAAAGGGACGCGAATGGGCACAGAGCGAAAGTGTTTATTCTACGCTCCATGCGTTGTATATAATCACATACAATTTGACGCAGTATATGCAAGGGTGTATAGTGGAAGGCATTTTTTGCTCTGGGTGTCCAATAAAACGACATATTGACCGATAAATAAACGTTATTAGCTTCCTCAGTTTAAACTTTCACAACGGCAATAATGCCATCGCAATACATTAAGGTTAACGTAAAAGTTATTTTTAATACATTTTAAATCTACTATACCTTAATTTCTTCCTTCATCTGTTTTACTATATATAAGTTTCGAAGATTAGGTTCCGGTTCCTGGTTCCAATTATTCACTGAGAGATATAATGTAATCGGAATAAGTCAGGAATCATTAGCCCCAAGAGTCTTGCTATGTAACTATATGTATTTTACAGTATCTCGGTCTGCACCGCTGACGCTTCCATGATCAAAATCGGTATTTCAACTATTTCAGAAATGGATAATTGTCTTATAATTATTAATATCTGTCGTATAAGGTACCGTTCATATTACCATAAAGGCACTAATTGATATATATATATATATATATATATATATATATATATATATATATATATATATATATATATATATATAAATTTATATGATCTGAATACTATTGTTATTTCGTGTTGTTCGTTTGGCCATAAAGGCACCCTTTGGTATTATGCTGTATCGTTGTAATATGAATTTTTAAATTTTTGTGAACCTATTAGTACCGTTTTTCTCGTATATACATATCTGAATTGTAACTTGAATATGTTTATCATGTATATCCGATTTGTTGCAGTAACAGTATATTCGTTTATCGTACCATATTTATACTGATTTCGACTCGTTGATTATGGCCATAAAAGTGCCAATCCGTATGTAATTTCGATGTAATCTTATGCCATTTGTATGATGGTCGCCATGCTTTGTTGTACCCTTGGTAATTGTAATTATTAAGGTACATATGTCCGTAAGTAACTCATTCTTGATTAGGTCGAATTTTTGGAAGCAAGTTAATGATTTCACGCATGAAAATTTAGTGCTTATAGGTAGGAACGTTAGGGTTTGGCGAACACTTGCCATACCCGCCCCACAAATAAATATGGTGGTACGACTCCCCGAACACCCTTATACATATGTATAAGAACAGCCCTGCCCCGCGCGGTAGGACCGCAAAATCACCCCGAATTTCGATAGAAAAGATTGGCCGCCACGGAAACGACCGTCCTCACAAGTGAGGACCACAAAAATTGTGGCTGTTTGCCTTATAGCGAACAGCAAAGGAGCAAATTTCCTGAAAATATTAGTAAGAGAAGTAGAATATTAGTTTAACAGTGTTCAATAGTCAGAAGTACACTGGTAAAATGTAGTGATAAATAAAGCATCAGGTACCAGCGTTCATTTTCGCTGGCTAAGTTAGCTGATAAAACTAAAAGAAACTCTGAAAATTCGGAATTAAAAATAGCGGTCCTGGCCCATAACTCCGGACCCGTTAAGAAATCGCAACATTAAGTACTGAACATTTTTAATAGATGAATTTTACGGTCTTTAAAATGAGACCGGTCCTGTGCATATCCAAACAGGATACAAGGACTTATTAGCAAATAACTGTATTTATACGTATAATAGATAAATCACACAAAATTAAATAACTACACAAATAATTGGCACAAATATATATAAAACTTCGTTAGATTCCCTGAAACCGAAACTTTTATTTGAGCCCGAACCGGAACCGCTGTGCCCATTTTTGATACCCTTTCCCGTGAAAAACGCAGAACTCATGCCCCGGTGGGCGTGTAACCCATCATTAAATTCCTATTGTCAAATCCGACACAACTATGTACCCAACACCCCACAAAAAGGTCAGCCGAACCCGCGGGAGCCGCGTAACAAACTTCGATTCTCTATAAAATTGTGATGGACTCGCCCGAGAGCCCACCGTCCCCTCCAGAAATGGACCTGTTACATATCAAAATGCTCGGCCTGAGGAGCCGAGTCCGAGTCTCTCTTGGCACTTTGGTCGTCACTGAGGGAATGGAACCCTCCTTTCCCTTCCTTTGCCATTGTTTGTTTACTTAGTAGCGTCTCTTTCTTCTAACCGCGACCCCAAATATATAAAGTAAATATGTTTATGTATAAGTTTTATAAAATAAATACAAACAAAATTTATATATAAGCAAATAAAATTTATATAATTAAATTTAGCTGCTGGATGTGGACGTCCAGCATTTGTGTATATTTTCTATCAACACTGTGTCAAGTTTTATCAATATATTTATTAAGTCAATAAAGTTTTATTTGAAACTTATATAAATTTTGTATAAATCCCGTATACAGCCGAAGTTTCTTATAAGTTAATATAAAGTTAGTACTAGTCGGTAGTGGAACTACATTTGTGAGCGGAGCTTGGGCTGTGGCATTACCAATGTACTCAATTTTATGTTCTTGTAACTACATTGCATAGGGCATAGGGCTTTATCATTGGTAAAAATATTATATTTGAATTCTTCGACCCAAAAACCCTATAATGGTTTGATCGAAACGATTCTATTTCAATAAATAACACAAATATTGCAAAATTCTCTATTTTAGCTGCATAAAATTAACTAATTAGCTAATTACTAATTAACCACTCAAAATATTTTAATCTCAAATATCAGGTGCACACTCTGACACGATAGGCTTTCAAACAAAAAAAGTTTTTTAAAATCCGTTCACTGGTTCTTGAGCTCCGTCGGACCGAACGAATGAACGAACGGACGGACATCGACCTTGTTACTCCCAGACAGAAAATAAAAAAGCTTCGCTCGGCTTCGCCGAGCTCCGCTCAATCAGATTGGAAATTGACAGAACTTTTATATAAAGGCTTTTAGTTTACTTGTAAACTAACAGTCACAGAGAAAAAATAAAGGTCGCGCTATGGATTCCACTGCGAATCCATATTGTTATATTTATAGTTTAAACAATAAAGTTTCTACAAAGTTCTTATAAATTTATAAATGTTTAGTATAAAATTGATATAAAAGGTCGTAAATCACCTTAATTATATAGAAATTGTACATTAAAATGGTCCAAAATTTAGCAAAATTCGTCCTGATAAGAAAGTTTGCATTAATGCTTTAAATTTGGGGTCAAATCGTCCGAAAAGTGCTGACAAAGCACTTTTAGCATAAGTTTATTAAATTTTAATGATCCAATAAATCAAATTTAATTGCGAAAATTAAAGTATTTAAGCAGAGCCACTGTGCTCTCGAGCGTTCAGTCTGACTTCGGCAGCTCAGAGTACGGTCGGTTTGTAGACCGGCTCTGTAGCTCTTCAAGTGCTTATGAGTTTTACTTCTATTTATTTATTTTGGCTTTCTTACTTTTGGCTTTGCGAATGGATGGACGAGCGATGGACGTCGAACGAAAGGATCCGACTATGTAAGTGTGAACAGGGAGGTCTTGTAGAATAGTTTAGTGTAGTTGATGTTAGCTGCGATAGGCTTAAAGAATAGTAGACCCTTAGTAGGGACGAATGATGACTTAATACGTGTTGGCATTTAACAGTTAATACCTCTCTGTCCATACATTTGCCTGTCCTAGCGTGTCCCGCAGATCCATAGCCATAGTTGAGACACCCGTACGATTTGATTATATAGTCGAAGTCATGCTGAATCTCCCTCGGTCGTAGAGTTAAGGCACAAATAAACGCGTCACTTGCGTATCGATCTATCTTTACATGTTTCCCTGACACGAGATACAATTTCTGAGCCGACCGAGGTTAAATAAAACTTCTCCAAATGAGTACCTGGAATAGAACGTTGTACCATCCTTGGCCATGTTTGCATTTTCGAGTTTTGATAGGTGATTTTATTCCCAATTTTTCTTAGGCAATGAATTGAATGAGCGCCGAGCCGCTCGTACGCACGCATTATTGGAGACCGAGAACCAAATTACTCGTTCCAGGATTTCTTTTAGGAATATTGTCGAGATTTTATTCGGATATTAGTAGTAATCTACACTTCTATATTGAGCCTACAATTTAAACTAACCCGCAACCGCATTCGCTAATTTAATACCCTGAGAGTGAGATAGCTCCACACGGAGTGAAAATTTAATATTTTTCAAGAATTACCCCAAGAATTCGGCTGAAATTTTACCCGGACCTCCGTAAGGACCCTAAGCGTTGATTTAACTTATAGGAGTTCTGATTATCGCGTCGGAATCACAAACCCGACAACCCTGAAGGGGCTTGCCCCCAACGAAAACGCAGATTTGACATATTTTAATATTCTCTCCAGGCATTTTGTTGAAACGTTCGCTGTTTCTTCGTAGGAGTGCCCGCCATCGAATACAACTTTAAAACTCAACAATATCGAGTCGGAATTACAAACCCGACGGCCCGACAGGGGTTCGCCCCTACCTAAAATTTCAATTGTTAATAACTCAAAATCCCTTCCAGGAATTTTAACGATTTTATCTCTACGAATGGAGGCCCGTAGGCCTTCCTTTTGCGACATTAAGCCCGGCATAGCCGTTGCCCGTACAAAAAATATAATAAAAATAAACCCGAGTAGCGCAAAAGCCGCTCAGGTTTCGCACAGAATTCACAGATATTCGTCCCCTATAAGTATATTCCGTGTTAGGTTTTGGTCCTGCTTTCTTCGTATTTTCGTCAGTATAAGAGAAATATCAAACTTCCTGACATTGATATTTCTCGTTGCAAACGGCAATATTTTGTGTACGAAAGTTGTCGATGTCGCTATACGCGATGTCGGGTCTATCGCGTTCCGGCCCGATGGATCAATTTTTGGAAGGATCGTTGACCCGATCCTAGTAGAATGAAAAGTTAGGTCGAACAACCCACGTGCAAAGTTACACGGTGAAAGGCTGGTAAATTATGAAGGAACTCAAGGTTATAGTTTTACTCCAGCCTCCGATGAGTTAGACTGATAATCTCGATCGAAACCTAGTAATTGAGGGATATGAACCGAACTGATTTAGTAGGTAAATTGTGACGGTTGTACCGGTTACGGACCTGTTGCATCAGGTCGGAATTATTAGAAACATTCAATAAATTCTAATAATAAATATAGCTCTTTTCGAGAGCCGTTTTGAGCTCGAAATAGCAAAAGTTTCTGTAGTTTTAGGATAGTGCCGATGACATACAAGGCATTGCTGCTTATAGGTTTATTCCCAAATAACTTTTCATTTAACCAAATGCGATTTTAACCCCTGCCCCGGGCTCTGATGTTGGCACAAAATTTTAGCCCGCCTAATATACACATATAGCCTTTCCGCACTGAACCGTCAATTGTTACACTGTTTTGGTCAAAGTTGAATGATACAATACCTACATAGTACATCTGTGTAGACCCCTAGATCACGCATTCAGTTTTGGGAGCATCACCTTTTGATTTAGTTGCTAACCAGCGTCGAGTTACGTTTATATGATCGTACTAGTAGCGAAAATCGAAGGCTAAAGCAACGCCTTCAAGCCTTCGGCAAGAGTAAGAAGAGCCCATTAGGAACCCGTTAATAGACCAAATAAATATACACCGTGAATGAATTGAATGTCATCCAGCAAATTGAGATTATGATGTGGAGTACCCGAATTAGTATTTCAGCGTTTAGCATTTCGGATATCTTTTCTCTAGCATTTATTGTTTAGCCTTTGTTTTTGGTAAAGATTTAGGATATCGTTCCGCCTAACAGAGCGCGAGCGAAGCCTCATCGCAAACCCCGATTTAGACTCAAAGTTGATAATTTAGTACTTTTCCCTAGATCCGGATCGATCCAGCGCCTTTTGCGATACACAAATTTAGACAATTTCGGCCGCCAAATAGAAATATTATTTTTACTAGTGTTGATAAAGTACAATTAATATACACAACAGTATAAAATTTTGTAATAAACTTTGTGCTAGGAAAGTTAGAAATGTTAGAAAATTCGGTCCCAATCTCTTCTTAGCGGACCCTCTAAGCCGTTCAGGAAAGATTTTACCCCGTCTAGTTTGAACATACTCTCGCTCATGACCATGTACTCAAAAAGTCCGCTTTTTATATTTATTTAGGTTGCAAATGAGTACAAATCAAAGCTTGACTTTCGCATCTTTGGTGCAATATTTGAAGGATATCTTTAGAGGAACTTGAAACCAAGGCTAGTTTGTTCTATCCTAATTTAGCGAAAACTTTTTTGCCCGTGGTTACAATATTCATACATACGTTTGCGAGTAGGGAAGGAAAAGTAATGTTGTACCAATGTCGCACCCGAACTTAAGAGTCGTACCCATTGTAGACTTGTTCACTTGTACCGAAGTTGACGTATATTTTGTCTTATATCGAACTATAATTATGTACTCGATTATAACCGTTGCTGGTTGACTATAACTTGCCGTATTTTAATCCACTCACCTTTCTTTACCATATTTATTTATCGTGTACCATAATCGTGTTGATTAAGATGAGCAAAATCAAAAGCCCATGATCGCTGTTGTGTACGCTTTGACCGCTATTTCCGAAACGGTACGTTGTATTATTTTGCCGCCTTTAGCTTTACCTGAACCTGTTGTCTAACTGACCGGAGTAACCTCGTAGTCGTAGTTACTCGAATGGCGCCTCGATAACTAACTAACCCCATGGCAGTATATATTTTTTTATTGTTCTTCCCGTTGTCTTCGAGTAAGGTAAGCGCAGCTGTTGATTAGAAAGGCCTAGTAGTCCAGGCCGTGATTCGAACCAACCAGCTGTGAATGTCCCATGAAAAAGGCGATAACTCCGTTACTTAGCCCAATTGCTGCCTGTCTACTTTCTCCGATGGCGTACCGTACTGTTTACATTGTATCGATTGTATTCTTTTTCCCGTACAATATACTTCTGTTTATAACTACTTATGATTTTGGCTTATCAACAAATCAAAAAATCAAAACCCAACCATCTTCCTGTGTTTTACTGACCAATGGTAGCGATATATGTATTGAAGGGGTTTGAACTCCGTCACCCCAATCGACGACCCACGTTCAGGTTTGACACCAACGCTCGGAAGAAGCAAACCTTAGCGTGACTCGCCGATTCCATAATTATGTTAGTTTGTGCGAGTATGACTCGTGCGACCAATAAGAAAATTTTGTCCGAGACCGCAACTTTCGCTGAACGAGCAAACTAAGAAACCCCACGCGATCCGACGTAAAACGTCTAGGGATTTGTCGGACCATAGTGCGAGCCACTAGCTAAATAAATTATAAAGCGTTCAAGGAAATAGAAAAAGAAATTTTACCCTAAACACACTTAAAGGTGGCACGATGATAGGAAATAGTGATATGGACTCTTTGGCCTGATAGCAGTTGACGGAGCCAACCTCTCTAGGGACCTCAAAGGTAGTACCGCATAGGCTACGTGCCCAACCCGTCCGGCAGGATCAGAACACATCGTACCTGTGAAGCGCTCCTGCGGCTTGCTAAGCTCCGTAGTCTCCTGGGACCCGTATCCGAAATTTGAACCCATTAGGTCCGCCCTCGAGGTTACGATAGCCGGGGTCGTATGGGCATTATGTTTGTGGAAGTGCGTAATGCAGCAGCGTCACGTATGTTACATATGCATAATGTGTTTGAAACATTACCGCTATTTCTAATGCTAAAACGTCGTTTTATAGCTATAAAATACATGCAGGCAATAAAAGTACATGAAGATGTGGAAGTATTACTATTTTTAAGCAAAATTTATTACACACTCACTTTGAAATTTTCCCCGAAAATTAACAGGGGGCAACGAAATTCCCCCTGTATTATGTTGTATTTCGGGAGGCGATCTGTTTTTAACAAAAAAACTACCGAATTTTCCTTGATGTGCATGACCATTGTTAATGTTCGCGGTACAACTAACTTAACAATAATCCGACCAAGATGTGCACTCAAAAACGTCCATAAACGATTTTCATATAAATTTTTAGAAACTCTTCTCCATAACTTAGTCCACAATGCTGTGCTTTCAAAGCTGATATCCCTGGCAGTCAAAAGATTATGACACACATGTAGCTACTATTTATAGCAGTTATGCATCAGCAAAATTTTCAAGCGACACATCTAACCGTATGTCTGGGGTTTATTCTAATGCGACAATAACTAAATGAGACTTTGGTAATATTTTGTGAATAAGACTCGATCAAATACATTAAACGCAATATAACCAGACAGAAAGCTGAACACAACTTGCGCTTAGCAAACAGCAGTTAGATACGCATAACCTACCAGAATCAATACAGTTCATGCAAAACCATTCGCCGGCTGGAACTTCAGTCAATGGCGGTGAAAGACAATCCAAATGATACCTGCCAAAATATAATCCTAATTCTGACAGTGAACATATTACTATTTACATCTGGAAATAAATAGTGATCGAGAAATCACATCTGGCTCCCTTTAATTTATATTACTTAATATTAGAAATATATTAGCACACCTAGGTATGTAAGTATATACTTGGATTATATAAAAAATGATTCAAATTCAGTATTTATGACAATAATGCAGCATGCAGGCTAAGATGCGTACCAGAAGGTAACACTCTCGTGTTGTCGCATCTTGCGTGGCACGGAAGTGACGCTCAAAACCGCCGGGCTGTGACAGCATTATGTGGGAGAGTTGTATTACTTGAGCAACAGTTTCTCTAAATTATCGGAACAACACAAACAATGCCACGCTAAGGGAGCTAATGTTACTCTTCCACGATATTGTTGACTCAAATGCAGGGTAGTGCCGATATCAACTTCCCCCAGGTAAAGTTTGGTTTCCTCCAGGCACTTTCCTGCACAGTTACAACACTTTTTGGCACCGTAGTTCAATTGGGAAAATCCCTTAAATGAACTGTGAAATCGCCCTCCGCACGACCAGCCCCAATTCCGATGTAGGGGGACACCTAGTTCAAGCCCAAGCTATAATTTTTGTACCTTGTAAAAGCCAGATAATACATTATGTCGTTTTATCGTGTTAATGCAACTGCGATATCAGTACAACGGTGTAGCTATAACTACATACGTTAGCTCGCTTGGCGTGGTATGGATTTGGGTGGTGCATAATTTTAAGACCTCCAATAAATACCGCTGCGCGGATATAAAGACCATGTTATTACACTGCCACGATTTTGAGCATCACTTGCATTGCCTTTACACTACAATGTCATGAGAGTGTTACCATTATGCACACGTCTTAGTGAGAATGCCGTATAATATGCATTTTAGCTATCAAAACCATTATGCATAATAAATAATAACCAGAATTTGTAAAATCTCAGTAAAAATTAAGAAACTGTCAATCCTAGCTTTAGCTGTGAATATGTTTTAAGCCGACAAACAATAACCATCGTACCCAGCATCACAGCCATCACACAGCAATAGCGATTCTTCGCGCGTTGCTTGACCGCACACTTCGCAAAACGTCAAATCGTTCTCTTCTTGTGGCTCTAAGCGAAGCTGTTTTCGCTGTGAAACTTTAATCTGGTAACAAAAATCGCATCCGTTCAATTTTGCGTGGTTGGTGATGGTAATGTATCTATACATTAATCTGGCTTCTCTAATAGGAAGGAGGTGAGACCAGGTATTTCAAACTCCCCACAGTACATTCCCCCATGTAAATTTTGTCCCCGCTCCAGTTCATGCCCCCATGTGTTTCTGTGCCATTAAAAAATACCAAAGTTTTTATATGATGGACTAAAATAAGAAAGTTTTGCCCATTTTTAGCTAAAAAGTCTCCAAATATTGGTCTGCGGGGCTATAACTCACTGGAATTTTCACTAGTATTAAATACAATTGCAAATCGTTGCCAAGTTTGACATTATTTACGTTTTCTAACGGTTACAGTACCAGTTCACCTGGGGGACCTACATATTAGCTGGTAAAATCGCCTCCAATGTATTTTCGGCTTACCCCGGTTCTGAATTGCACCCCCAGCTCATACGCCCAGGTATAATATTGTTAGTTAGAAGTAGCCACGTAAAATATCCGATAGAGTTGATGGTAAAAGAAAATAAAATTTTTTAAAAACAGTACCTTGTTTTATCGCCTAGGAGGTGAATTCTGAGTGCTGAATATGTAATTTAGAGATCTCTACGCAGTTAGGTATATTAAGCATTAATTTACAAAATGCGTCGCCGAATATCAGGCATATTGAGAAGATATATCCGTTTATTCCATTTTGGGGTCGATTTGATTAATTCCTTCCTTTATCTCTTTTACTATATATAAATTTCGAAGACCAGGTTCCGGTTCCGGTTTAAATGGACGGTTCCGGTTGCTGGTACCGGATCCGGTAAATAACCGGAACCGAAATTTACCGGATCCGGAACCAGCAACCGGAACCGTCCATTTAATCCAGATCCGGAACTGGTCTTCGAAATTTGTATATAGCAAAACAGATGAAGGAAGAAAATAAGGTATAGTCGATTTAAAATGCATTAAAAATAACTTTTACATTAAACTTAATGTATTGCGATGGCATTATTGCCGTTTTGAAACTTTAAAGAGACTAAGGAAGCTAATGTTTATTTATCGATCAATATGTCGTTTTATTGGATAACCAGAGCAAAAAATACCTTCCACTATACACCCTTGCGTATACTGCGTCCAATTGAATGTGCTTACAACGAATGGAGCGCAAAATAAACACTTTCGCTCTATCCCCATTCGCCTCCCTTTACTACACATACGTTTGTTACACGTTGTTCTATAGGAAACTTGAAATTATTGGTTTGTATGATTCCAAGATAAATTAATAGATAAAAAGTAATTTTCTGATCAGTGGTAAGAGACACTGTTTAGGCTAGCGTTGAAGAAACAGTGCCCGTCGGTTAGATGATAATGATGATAACTTTCTAATCGGAATGCTATAAATGAAACAAACTGTGATACTGCTCGCACAGTTTCAATAAATACAGTTTATTGCCAAGAAAGCAGTTTCTGGCTGCGTTGTAGATAACGTTACTTTACTTCAATTTCGCCTGATTTACAAAATTTACAAGCGCAGTGCCTGGTGCTTGACGAAATTTATATTAGCCAAGCATTTGGTAAATACTTCTACGTAAGCCATACTCTGTTACCCAGTTGGACTGGTTTAATTCGAACGTAACCTGGAGACTTCTGAATGTGTAAATTGTTGTTACAAGCATCGACCTGGTTTTGATTTGTTAACAAACTCTTGCAGGTTATTATAAAAAATTCCTTTTGAAATTATGTGTCCTACTTACGTTTCACATGGCAAATTGCTTAGTTAATCTTTTCTTTTGCTTGGTTGTATTGGAGCTTGATCATTGTATAATATACGTTACATATGTTTGGATCGGAGATGAAGCAAAAATGTGGAAAATTTCAAACAAAATTTTTAAGCCGGAATTCCGGTTCCGGTATGGTTTTTGCCCTTTACCGGAACCGCAATCGGAACACGAGTTTCGCCGGAGCCGGAATTAATACATATATTTGTAGCCATATTCTGCTCCATAAAACGAAACTGACTTCTCTGAAACATTACCGACATACAGCCAAAAACGTATTTTGTCGGACCCCATTTTGACCATGACCCGAGTCCATTCAGTCAAGTTCTACGAGGAAACGAGTTGGAATCGGTATAAAATGTACAAATAGAAGTTGTAAGCTTACGTTTGAGCTGCAACGATCGAACGTTGCTAATTTGAATTAGGATGCTAAAAAATCCACGAGATATGGGTGTTAAAACATCCCACAAACACAAAGTCTCAAATTTCACCACATTTCGCTAATGCGTGAATAAACTTAAGGTAGTCACACCACACATCCTATTTGCAATAGCCGATATCACATCGCAGACCCTTGTCACGCAAAAATAACTGAATTTGTTTCGGTTTTCCTACCCGAAAAATAATAAAGTCAAATCCAAGTGATAGAAATTATACCTTGCGCTCCGGCAATTTTATTTCAGCTTTCACGAAAGCAAAATGGCTATATATATTGGAATCGCAGAGCAGTATGATGCGCGAGTAAACTTAAAATGACCCCGGCAACCATCATATTTTGTATTTTTGGATAACATTTATTACGGAACACTTTTTGGTCAATTGAAATTATGTACCTTTATGTACATTTCTTCTCCCAAGGTACATTACAGATGAGGCAAAGAATCGTTTCAATTTCACATCGAAGATTCTGTCGTACCATGTGGGAGATGATGCCCTCGCAGGCGCGAGGTTCGAGATTGAAAAGAAACAAAATATATATACAAATTAGATTACAGGAAGTACATCAGCGTTGTGCAAACGATGCTTGAACGACGGCACAGATGGCGCCCATACAACTGCAGGGGGCAAATCGTTCCAAATTCTCACAACTCGGTATGGGAAAAAGTTTTTGCGGATATCGAGACGCGGCGTGCTTTTGGTCTGCAGTTTTAAGTCATGTCCCCTTGTACCAGAATAACCAGGCAAGAAAAAGTCAGACACATCGACATCTACTAGACCGCGAATCATTTTGAACAGCAGAATCAAATCGCTGCGTAGTCGTCTAGTAGCTAACGATTGCAGCTGAAGATACTGCAACCGCTCAGGATATTGTAGATGACGGATGGACGGCAGCAGCTTGGTAGCGTGTCTCTGGACCTTCTCCAGAACGTGGATGTCTCGCTCTAGATATGGAGACCACACATTTACAGCATATTCCACATGCGGACGAATTAGACTTCTGTATAGTTGCAGCCAAATCTTTTTTGTCCAACGTTGAATGGTTCTGCGGAGGACGAATATAACTTTGTGTGCGTTGCGCGCGGCTACCGCACAGTGTTCAGAGAACTTGAGATTGTCACAGAAGAGGACACCGAGATCTCGCTCACGTGAAGTAATGTCAAGCAGATTGCTAGCTAGCGAGTAAGCGGACATAGGGTTGTTAGACCCCAGATGCATCACGTGACATTTAGATTCATTTACAGTGAGCGACCAATGGTGAAAATACGAGGACAGACTGTCTAAGTCGGCTTGAAAATTGTCAATTTCTAAATATGGCGAGGACCTAATAAACCGCCTGGCGAGTTTGATATCATCAGCAAATTTGATGTGTTTGAATCATTTGATGTCACATGATGTGTTTGAAATTCAGGGTAAAACTGCTCGCGATTGAAATCTAACCATCTTGTGTTCGCGAAAATTGAAGTAAAATAACGCAAATGTTTGAAAACGAAAATTTGTCGATTTGATTGTGACGTCACTTTTGCATTAAAAATTTGTTCACGAACACTGTATAATCCAAATTTAAAGATAACACATTAGGAAACAGAATTTCTGCAAACTGAAATCGTCAAAATTCTGTTCGAATACAAGGTCTAATTTCAGACACTTTAATATGATTTCGCCAATTTTTGGTTAGCGAAAAGCCGAATTAAATTAAGCCTGTTTTCCGTAACAAGTGTTTGCGATTCGATATCGGTAATGACAGAATAGGATGGTTGGCGAGGTCACGTTAAGTTTACTCACGCATGACCGCAATAGTTTTGCGGCGAATTTCGATTAACCAAAAAGCGATTCGCACACTTTTTATGCGAAATTACAAACCAGGGTGGTTTGCAGGGTGACCTTAAGTTTACGCGTGCATAACTCAGAATTCAAAAATTTGAATCCCCGTTCGCTCCGTTTCCATCCGTTATTATTCAAACAAATTAATCATAAATCCTGCTGATTTAATAAAATACATTCTTGCCAATAAAATGAACGTTAAATGATCAAAATCTGAGATATCAACAGTGATCACTAAGCACTTACAACGAAATATCACTCCACGGCTCTCTCCGACTCAAGTACACGAAGCTCTATGACACTAAAACAGATGAGTCATAGTTTAAACGTAAATGTACCAACGTCAAAAACAAGCATTTATTTTATCACCGCACTCTCTCTCAAAACAACCATAATAAAACTTTTATGCCACCAAAACATGACAATTCTTCAACAGGATCCATTGTCCTTTCTTTATATACTCCATATTACTTAGTAGACGTGCGCCCAAATACCGCTATTAAAATAAGTATTGCCAGTCTTCGGTCGTCCCTGACGACACAGTTTTTACCACCACTAAAGCATATGGCAATAAAAAACTTCTAGTTCTGAACAGGGACGAGAAATTAGCTTTCCCCCAAGTCAAACTGGGGACTCCCAGGTGAACTGCACTACGGTTACTGAAAAACGCTGAAATGCTATAAATACCATTCACTGTTAAGGTCTAATAATAATTAAATTATATAGCGACGCCATATTGAATGACGAAATTATTAATGTCTTAGCACTGCACGGCAAAATTTTAGGTAATTTTGAGCTCCATAAGAAAGAATTAGCATGTTTTTTGCTCGGAAGATAGAAATTTATTCTATTTTAGTGGCACAGAAAAGTAGTTATTGGATGAAATGGGGAAGCTAGAAAATCATAGGAGCTGAACTGGGGGCACCTGGGGAGCAGGATACCTAATTTGTTGAGAATTCAGGAGCTACTTTCTAGCCAAACAAATGTCTACACACAAAGCATGATAATTGATTCAGTCTTATTATTCGCCGAATTGTAAGTATAATTTAAAAACGTACAGTTTCGTAAACTTGACTGCAGCCGCAATGTCGAGCAATAATTTTCCGAAATGAAGTTCTATCGATCGGACAAGTGTTGATATTCTAAAAACATCGTTACAAGTCTTTAAACAAGGTGTAGAGGCTTTCTGGGCTGTGTGAAAGTTTGGCCTTCCATTCGGTTGTTCATTCATACAGTACACTAACTTATCACAGATATATATGTTATTAAAGGATGAATTGCTCTACAAATGAGATAAACAACACCTATACAGCAGGGAATAACCGGACCGGAAATTTACCGGAACCGGAACCAGCAACCGGAACCGTCCGTTTAAACCGGATCCGGAACCTGGTCTTCGAAATTTATATATATATATATATATATATATATATATATATATATATATATATATATATATATATAGTAAAACAGATGATGTCAGAAATGAAGGTATAGTGGATTTAAAATGCATTAAAAATAACTTTTACATTAAACTTAATGTATTGCGATGGTATTATTGCCTTTCTGAGACTTTAAAGAGACTGAGGAAGCTAATAATGTTTATTTATCGATCAAACATGTCGGTATTTGGACATTCAGAGCAAAAAACCATTGTGTATAATCCATCAAATCGAATGTGCTTACAAAGCTTGGAGCGTAGAGTACACACTTTCGCTCTGTCTCCAGTCGCCTCCCTTTAATACACATACGTTTGTTGCATGTTCTTCTTCAGGAAACATAAAATTATTGGTTTATATGATTCTAAGACAAAATAATAGATAGAAGGTAATTTTCTGATCAGTGGTCAGAGACACTGTTTAGAGTAGCGTTGGACAAACAGTGCCCGTCAGTAAGATGATAATGATGATAACTTTCTAATCAGAATGCTTTAAATGAGACACACTGTGATGCTGCTCGCACAGTTTCAATAAATACAGTTCATTGAAAAGAAAGCAGTTTCTAGCTACGTTGCAGATAACGTTAGTTTACTTCAATTTAGAGTGATTTACCAAGTTTACAAGCGCATCGGCGGGTGCTTGACGCAATTTATGTTAACCAAGCATACCCTAAGAACTTCTGCATAAGCCATACTCTGTTACCGAGTTGGACCGGGTTAATTCAAACGTATCCCACAGACTTCTGGATGTGTAAAATATCTGCTACAAGCATCGACCTGGCTTTGATTTAACAAACTCCTGCAGGTTATTATTAAAAATTCCTGCTAAATTTATGTGCCCTACTTACGTTTCACACGGCAAATTGGTTAGTTAATCTTTTCTTTTGCTTGGTTGTTTTGGAGCTTGATCATTGTATAATATATATTACATATGTTTGCATTACAGGATGAAGCAAAAAACGTGGAAAATTTCAAACAAAATTTTTAAACGGGAATTCCGGTTCAGGTATGGTTTTTGCCCTTTGCCGGAACCGCATCCGGAACACGATTTTCGCCGGAACCGGAGTTCCGGTTACTCCCTGCTATACCGCTCGAGTGGTTGCTGAAATATTACCACTTTCGTGTATTTCGTGTTCCATGGGCCCATTGAAAAACCCTTTTGATCCAAACATGTATCAAAATAATTATAATAGCAGCACACTATTTGCAGCTACATACAATGAATTGCCCTGCAGAATGAAACCAAAACCACCTATATATAGCTACAGCGGTTGTGCAGATATTACCACGTTCATGGATCTCAGGTTTCATGGCCCCATTTTATAACTCGTTTAGAACCAAATCCTGCATCCTAAGAGAACCAGGTAGCAAAACACTAAATAGGGCGTCATAGAGGCTTATTTCCTCTACTATATAGTTGAGCCCAATTTGACTAAGATATCTACACCGGTTGATTAGTTACAATAAGTAATCAGATTTTATGGGTCCCTACGGGAACCAACCCGAGCCCATTTATCCCGTATTCTGGGGGAGAGGAAGATGTCGGAATCTAGCTTCGCACCTAACTAAAGAGCACAAATAGATATTTCAAGTTTTCGAATGAACTACCGTGCGAGTTAATGTGCCCAGCCAAAGCTGAGTTATGCGTGTTTACTCAAAAAATCCAAACGGACACCGTCAAAATTTACCACTCCGGCAAGTGAGAATTCTTCTCTACACTCGCTGCACTCAAGAATTCAATAAATGTCGATAATATATACGTAATTAAAAAAGCGGTACGTCAACCCCAAGTCCAACTATTGAATCTCTACAGCCAAACAACAAAAACATGACACGTAGACCTTTAAGTTTTGTGTGTTTAATGACAGTGGCTTAAAATTGGCGTAGCGGGAATTGGAAAAAGAAACCCCTGGAACCTTTGAAAACTATATTTACTCTCAGCGTAAAAATAAACATGAAATAACATGTCTTTTTTGTATTTGTTATCAAAAGTAAAATGCTGTACGTACGTGCATTTCAATGTTGTAGGCTACAAACGAAAAAACAACGGACCAGAGCTAAAACCATAAATACTGTGTAACCATATAATTATGGTTTACTACAGCAGCTCATATAATCGCTAGCTCATACAATAGGAATGCGTAAAGGATAGGAGTAACCTTTATCTATTAGATTACTAGCACATCTGTTATAAATCCCAAATCAACTAAACGCAAACCCTGAAACGTTGAAGAGCAGACTTCGCGATTTTTCGGGCGACAGAAGTTTAATACTAACCAGCGCCAAGGTTGGCCTTAGGCCCGCTTCGTGCCGCTGATATTTCAGTGGGCCTAGGGCCCACCGTCTTAATTATTTAACCATTGTAAAATTTTGAATTTTTTAATTTTCGGTGACCAACCCGATGCGTACCCGGCAGGTACACACATATTGAAAATGTTTTTGGAGCTTTCGTCGTGTCCATTGTCCATCACACTAAAAGAAGCAAAACAAAAAATGGTTAAAATCTATCCCGCCTTTCCGAAATATGGTCATTTTTTGTTTTTTTTAGTTTTCGGGGGGAAAGGAAGATGGGGAGGGAGACCCCCTGCGTACCGCGGGCTACATCCTACTGAGAATGTCCTCTGGTACTGTCAACCTGTTCCTCAGGCTAAAGGAAGTAAAACAAAACAATATGGTCAAAATACAAGTTCAAGCCGTTCCCGAAATTTTGCAATTTTGTTTGTTGGTCTGCGGGGGCTACCTCCTGCGTACCGTGAGTGCACCGCCATTTAAATGTCAACCGGTCAGCATGTTTTTCAGGCTAAAAGAATCAAAACAAAAACGTGGATCAAACTACATCAAGACGTTCGCGAAATATTGCCAATTTTGTGTTTTAGTCTTGGCGGACATGGTCACCCTTCGAGCACCGGGGAAGCACCCCTATTAAAATATGTCCGGCGCGTCCAGCGTGTTCCTCAGGCTCAAAGATGCAAATAATTTGGCCAAAATCCATCGACTCGTTGAAAAGTTATAGCCGAAAAACATCTAAAATACATACTATTTTAGTCCCGGCGCCGACCCCCTGTGCACGACCATTGAAAATGTGCTCCGGTGCTTTAGGTGTTCCTCAAGCTAAAAGAAGTAAAACAAAAAGTCGATCAAAATCTATCGACTCGTTGTAATGTTACGATTACAACACAATTGTAGTCTTGGGGGCAACCCCTGCGTACCGTGGGTACGTTCGCGCCCATTGAAAATATGCTCCGGTGCTTTCAGCGTGTTCTTCAGGCTCAAAGAAGCAAAAACGTTGGTCAAAATCCATCCACTCGTTAAAAATTGCGGCCGAAAACCCTCAAAAATAACACTATTTTGGAATTAATGATGATGGAGTCGGGATGAGAGGATAGGGGTGGGGGTAGGCAAAACTTTTGTTCCTTCATTCCCGTATTAATCTCCTACCTAACAAAAAAGCCCGCCCAAATCCATTGACAGGTTCAAAACTTATGGTGAAATATATATATATATGACAGACCCAAATCTTGGGACACAACAAACAGCAGGACTAAATAAACATATATACAGCAATTAGTATATAGGATTAACTTCAATGTAAAAATACGCAGAATAATAGAATTTGATTTTAGGCACTTTAGCCGGTTATAAGGCCGTTTTTGAACGAACTAAAAAATTTGCGTTCCCTGGGTCTTTCTTCTCCATTCTCGGAGCCGCAACTGACCTCGAATGTGCGGTCCATGTTTGACAGGGCCCGCCGGTATTCCCCGATTTAAATGGCCTTTAAGAACGAAAAATCGGAGTAAGTTGCACATTCCGCAAGAATATCAAACGCTCTAGCAGCTTTTTCACACAACGTCTCTGCGTCTACATGTAGCACCAATCTAAGCAACTTACCTTTGCCCACGCCACAATACAGCCCAGACAAAAAACATGTTCGCATGACTCCGGTGTTCCAGTATCTTGATCATCTATTGCGTTCAAGCAAATTGGACAATTATTGCTTGGTGAGCTGGAAGAAATTGCACACACCTCTTCTCCATTGTCGAGGTCACAATCCGTATCCGACGACATGACCAATAATGATGTACAATTTTTTCAAACAACAAATACAAATAACGCAATTAAGTTTACGAATAAAATAAGTTGATGACCATTGAAACAATATGTGTTTAATATATTATTTTCCCTCAACAATCGAAAGAAAACATTTGTTCTCAGCAACATTTCTCAACATTCCAGAAAGTTTTAAAGCTGCAATTGAGATGAACACCAACAGCGCACGTACCAAAAAGCAAAGGTACTGTCTCGCATATATATGAGTCCTTGTTGCATATATACATACGGGAGATCAAAATTCAGACCAATGTATTAGAATATTTAACGTTAGTTTGAGACACAGCCGTAAAAAATTCTTAAACAGGCCGAATGATAAACATCCATCTCAAACTACCAATAGTACTATTGTTATTTCAATAAATATTTGGCAATGATTGGCACAATCTCAAACGTCAGGACTCCAAAAAATGGAAATAATTGTATTTTGGCTATTTTATATTTTGGAACTTTCTAAAGGAGTTCGGTGTCTTACTTTTCAATATTTTATTGAGTGAAATATATAACAAATGGCATTGTTATGATTCAGTCAAAGCATTCTTCATTTGGTAAAGCAAAAAAATTGGACAGGTAATAATGGCTTTGCAAGCTGGTTTTAGCGACGACACTAGATACAGTTTTCAAAGATACAGGGGTAACGATTTCCAGTTCCCGTTAAGGGAGTGTTTTTAGTTATTATATATATATATATATATATATATATATATATATATATATATATATATAATTTCGCAATTCTAGCTAACTATAGACTATACTATAATTATATATTCTCTCTGGTTAATTATAAAATTTCCAATTCTGGCAAATTTCCAATTATATATATATAATTTTCCTACGTATACAGAGCTAAAACAATACAACGTTG
>JASANE010015995.1:0-29017 GCA_030248225.1 Trileptium ribeirensis | reverse complement strand
TCACTATTACTTCGTTCAGTTACGTCTATACGTAGAACTCTATAAGCCAAAATCGAAATAATACGCCGAAAAAGTTAAAATTTCAATATTTTTACAGAGTATGCCTTTCGCTTGTTTGGGTGAACTATGGTGTGGTACGGTTATTTGACCCGATCACGCAGTTGGTTTCATTGTTTCAACCTCATATTTACGGTGCCGGAGAATTTGGTAAATTTTGGTACCAAAAATAGTCAAATTTCGATACTTTTCCAATATAGATGTATGTAGGTTAATCGAACTGTCTATAGGTTTTCATAGTTGCGTACTTGCCTGGAATGCATCAAACAACGCATGTCTTGGTTCCATACTACATAAAACACTTGAACATAAAACATTAAAACATTTTTCTTAACATTTGTGATTTATAAATTTCAAAGGTTTTTGTCTTTTTGGTCATTAGAAGAAGAATTACAGATTTCTTTCGTTGGCTTTGTCATTGAAGTATTGCCGGTTTATAATTACTATCATAAGAATTTAAGTGAGCTTATGGTCCTGAATTTCGAATGGCAAAATGATCAATAAGCCTTGAATAGCCACACGTGCTCCGTTTCCACTAGCTAATAATAGTAATGTATTGGCTCTATTTTTTTCCGCATGAAAAGTTGTAAGCCGACCGGTATTGTTGGATGAATTTTTAGCTATGAATATATATGTGTGGATTGCATAAGGCATATGGGTATAAGAGACACTGATTTACTGTCTATCTAAATGGCGAGCACTAAGTAAAATAATGTTTGAGCTAACTAAACTAGCTTAAATTTAAATACAAATTACGCACTTAAACCGTTCATTATATTTGTAATGCCGTAAGAAAACTATCTTCATATATATATGTGTGTGGACTGCATAAGATATATGTGTATAACAGACACTGAATTACTGTCTATCTAAATGGCGAGCATTAAGTAAAATAATGTTTGAGCTCACTAAACTAGCTTAAATTTAAATACAAATTACGCACTTAAACCGTTCATTATATTTGTAATGCCGTAAGAAAACTATCTTCATATATATATATGTGTGTGGACTGCATAAGATATATGTGTATAACAGACACTGAATTACTGTGTATTGTGTTTCTAAATGGCTAAGATTTAAGTAAAATAACGCCTTAAAGCGTCAGGCCGTAGAAAACTATCTTCATAAGTAGGGTGGACGCATAAGATATATGTGTTCGCCTGAATACGTGACTCAAGCAGCATTAAGTAAAATAATGTTTGAGCTCACTAAACTAGCTTAAATTTAAATACAAATTACGCACTTAAACCGTTCATTATATTTGTAATGCCGTAAGAAAACTATCTTCATATATATATATGTGTGTGGACTGCATAAGATATATGTGTATAACAGACACTGAATTACTGTCTATCTAAATGGCGAGCATTAAGTAAAATAATGTTTGAGCTCACTAAACTAGCTTAAATTTAAATACAAATTACGCACTTAAACCGTTCATTATATTTGTAATGCCGTAAGAAAATTATCTTCATATATATGTGTGTGGACTGCATAAGATATATGTGTATAACAGACACTGAATTACTGTCTATCTAAATGGCAAGCATTAAGTAAAATAATGTTTGAGCTCACTAAACTAGCTTAAATTTAAATATAAATTACGCACTTAAACCGTTCATTATATTTGTAATGCCGTAAGAAAACTATCTTCATATATAATGTGTGTGGACTGCATAAGATATATGTGTATAACAGACACTGAATTACTGTCTATCTAAATGGCGAGCATTAAGTAAAATAATGTTTGAGCTCACTAAACTAGCTTAAATTTAAATACAAATTACGCACTTAAACCGTTCATTATATTTGTAATGCCGTAAGAAAACTATCTTCATATATATATATATGTGTGGACTGCATAAGATATATGTGTATAACAGACACTGAATTACTGTCTATCTAAATGGCGAGCATTAAGTAAAATAATGTTTGAGCTCACTAAACTAGCTTAAATTTAAATACAAATTACGCACTTAAACCGTTCATTATATTTGTAATGCCGTAAGAAAACTATCTTCATATATATGTGTGTGGACTGCGTAAGATATATGTGTATAACAGACACTGAATTACTGTCTATCTAAATGGCGAGCATTAAGTAAAATAATGTTTGAGCTCACTAAACTAGCTGAAATTTAAATATAAATTACGCACTTAAACCGTTCATTATATTTGTAATGCCGTAAGAAAACTATCTTCATACATAGAAAAATTTGAGCTGCTTCAGCATTTTGATCCGAGCAGCACCCGCTCAGATTTTATGGGTCCCTGGGCAGGATTAAGGCCTGCTTTTCAAGGTTTCGTGTAGGGCTGATATCGATCTTATTATTTCAAAAAATTCGGCCTGTGCTCCCCTCAACCAAAAACACTGGAAGGCATAAAATAGTATTTGGAAAGCAAAAATGCAAAAAATACCAAAAAATAATACATCCTACATTGACACAGGCATTTCCATTAAATACGGAACATAGAATAGCAGTAAAATGATATATTTAGATTTGGACCAAGGAATACAATATAATTTTTGGATGAAACTTAGCTAAACAGATGCAGCGAAGTAAAAATACTCCCTCGTGTCGGGGTTAGCTAACTGCTGGCTGCCGCAATTGTCGGTGATATCCGAGTTTACTATATTGAGGCATGCCGTATGCGTATATAAAAATACACTGTATTTTCTAAATTTGACGTGTTTTTAGGAGTTCAAGATCGCGATCACTTAGTTCAGGAGACGAAGGCGACAAAAATCAACAAGTTATGAGCAACGATCAACGTCGTAAAAAATTGAGTAAAACATCATCACTTCGAGTACACACTACAAGCAACGCTGCATCAACCAGTTCGTATAGGTCAGCCCATGGTACCAACACAAACGGCATTAATGAAATACCGACATCGCATGGCCTACAACAACAGCACTGGCGACAGCTTACGCAACGAGAAACAAAACGTCGCAGACCCAATCAAGCTTCGATAGATACAGCAATGTCGCCTGAAAAACCAACAGTCAAAGAGCAACCACAAACGCAAAATTCAACACTGTTGAATTCGGAGCCGGTCACTGCAAAAAAGCCGCCGTTACCATCGAAGAAAAAGACAACTCCGCGAAGTAATCACATTTCGTCGACTACAAACGTGCGTCGAACTGTTAGCACCAAAACTGCATTAGCCGATGATATCTCAAAAGCGCATAATGATGATGATTCGAATAACTATGAAGCGGGTAAATATTTTCAATAACGGGCGATATTTTGCAGAAAAGTATCACACTCTTAAGCCTAAAGGTGTGTCACGGTTTCCCTGTATTTCAGCAGTCCTGTCAGTAGATGTGCTCCGGTGTGTCATTGCGGACACATTTTGTATTTAGATTTTAAGTTAACTGTCTTAAGATTTAGATGTAATAAACATTCGACCTATTAATCAAGCCAGAACACATTCTTATGCCTATGTATTTATACCTTGTTTCTATTAAATAAAATTCCATACTCTCTTTTCGAGTCGTTTAACCTAAAAACGCCACTATACATTTTATATTTAAAAATTTCAGTTTGAATCCACGATTTTCATGCAAAAGGACTTCATTATTATAAAAAGCTTTCATAGCACCATACAGGACAGACCCAGCAGTCCGGCATAAATTATTGCCGCTCTTGGCTTCAACAGAACATGGAGCACAGAATGCTTAAAGGATAAGTTTCTGAGAACATAAAATTAACAGTTATGCATTGTATTACCTATTATTCCACGGAAAAATCCCCGGAATCGTTTGGACTAAAAAACTGTCTCAATATTAGTTATTCTACTATTGATGCCGCGTGCAGTTTTTACTAACATCGTTGAGGCGACATCGTAAGTGCCGTTGTGACTAGTAAATCAGTTGCATCACTTGCGTGCCATTAAATTTTATAACATTACACTAGCCGTGTTTGATAATATCGCACTCTTATATATTCGAAAATTTTGTCTTGAAGGGCACCAAGCAACAACTATGACATGGGTTTTGTGTGATCGAGTCTGTGATGTTTTCCACACGACACTGATGGAAGACAGTGTCGGATTTGTAAAAAACGTTAAAGCATATTTGCAACCGCAGTAGGGTTGAATGTCACAGTCCTCAAATATCTGTTTGTAGTCAATAAACGTCGACACTTATTTGCTACATCACCGCAAAATCTGATAGAATACATATATAATTATCGTCATCGAATTTGTTAATATTTCTATATTTGCAGTTCGAAATAATTTTACGTAACTTAAAAATTTTTTTCCTATTTTATAGGTGACGAAATGGAAATTACCGATATTTTAGAAAACTGTGCACCGGTAACTGAACGAAAAGACGTGACTTTGCCTCCGAATAAAAAGTGCGTTTAATTTATAATATAATATAAAAAAATCTGGTAACAAGAGATATCTAGGAAAATTTATTATTGAAAGGTAAACCTTATCTTATGTTGTTTAGGTTGCATTTATTTAGATAATTTCTAGGGTATTACATTCTAGAAATATTGTATTGATATTGTACTGAACTTGTTTCTCAACTCAATCAGGCAGACCGATACTAGTGTTTCTAGGTTATAAGATCATGTACCGATATCTGCATTGCAAAAAATTATTCTATCTCGACACACAAAAAACCGAAACTATATGCAAAACTTTGCGCGCATTCTGTAATTCTATACAAAATGTAAAGGTATTTTACTACGTTAAAAGAAAGTTTCAGCGAAATTTTGGTATAACAAAATTCATTCAGCTTTCAACGCAATACGGGTGCCGTATGTAAGACCGCGTACACATTACGTACGATCCGAAACGATATATACGCGTATTGTGTATTAATATGGAGCGTTTTATACTGCAGTCCGTCCGATACTGTAACAGAATCATAGTTTTATCATATCTCAATAGCCTGGTATGGTGTGGAAGCACAGACCACTCATACAAAGGACACGATACCAAAACACCTTGTTTTTATCAATTCGGAACAGACATAATGTAAACACAGATTTTATATGATCGGACGCAATGTGAACACGGTCTGACAATTTTCTGTATTTAATTTTAGTATTGACGACTATGTGAACATTTTTGGATCGCGACCGAAGATCGCTCGAACGCCGGATAAACAAGAAATTGCTCTCCGAAATAATTGGGCTAATAAAGCTGTGTAAACTTGAACATATATTGACAAAGAACAAGCGACAGGCAGAAGTGCTTGAAAGGACAATTTAACATGGTATACAATTGTTTCAGATCATTCTGTCGTGATATAAATCATAGTCATCACTAAAAGGACATTTGCAAATCTTTTTTGATTACATACCGTCGACTGATAATTGCATGAAACGTCCTTTGCATGATTTGATGTTGGTTTTATAAACTAAATTAACGCGTGAAATAACCAATTTTGTTCGACTAATTTTTAAGGGATTTTAGGAAAGTTATTCCATTAATCAAAATTAACTTAAAAGTTTATAATAATTTGAAATAAATTAATATCTAATTAAGCAACAGACTACATTACTTTAGGCTGGAAAAATGTTTGGTTATAAATTTGACACAAGCATGCTGTCTGTATTAGTGTAGAAAAATATGAACCTATTGTGCAGGATTCGTGTTTAACATGTGCACTACTTGGAGCTTTATGCACCCTTGGCAGTGTCAGACACACAGTGCTAACCACGGTTTCGCCAATATCGTATATAATTATTGAAATTTGAGCAAACCAGCTAACTTACCGTTTGCAAGGGAAAGTGACGATGCGTCAAACAATGTCGAAATCACCTATGGTGTAGCTGACACCGCACTGAATGGCTTCTTGAAGGTGTTAGCCGGACCATATAGATATATCTCCAGGTTGGCAACTGCACAAATAATGGCAAGAAAAAAGAAATGCACGCCTCGAGCTCACTTTGTAGATTTAAATTGTTTGCACCTTCAAATCCAGGGTTTCAATAAAGGTGTGATATGTATCATATGCATGACAGTATGATGGGGACCATGACGCCGTCTAACAAAGCAAACTTTGATAGCAAACACAGTCAAAGGAAGAAGGCAATCCGTTATACGGCGTCGTGAACCCCCTTAGTTTTGGTAATATGGTGTAGGTTCCCCTGGCAGCCTTCGTATGGTATGGTCTTGGCTATTGTGAAAAAAAATCCGAAACATCGGGGACATTATACCTTGAACACTGCATTATGCATTCCTGCGAGTCATGTCTAAAGTTGAGCGGATGACCCGTGAAAACATATATACTATCATAACCGCCACAGCTGTCACAAGAGAATTCGCAGATTCAAAATTTACATTTAACGAGAAATGTAAATTTGGTCAAGGTTTAATAATATTGTCAATATGGCTAAACAATTATAGTTCATTATCAAGGTATAGTTCATTTGCGATGCATTAAATGGTCATTTTGTACATTCAGTTTCATTTTCTAATCTTGCTAAGAGTTATATTATGAAACTTATGCTCTAATTTGATGAAACAAAAAGCGAATATATGCTACGAAGAAAAATCATATGAGTTATTTAATATCAAGTCTTTATAAAAATTATAGAAGAGAGACACTAATTCATACTCAAATAGATTGGCTTATCCGAAGATGTGATAGTTTTCGGCCTAGCCCCCAAGAATTGGAGGGTAGTTCCACGGTTCTGGTTGGGAGTATAGGCTATTACTCTCAAGGCTTCATGGGGTGTCAGCTATCAGGTAGCCAATAAGCAATGAGAAAAAAGCAAGAAAGGAGCCCCTACAGATTGCTATTATTGCTCTAATATCACTGCTTATCGGCGAATAGCTGGTACAACTAACAAACTGACGGCATGTACCCATAGCTCAGAAAAACTTGAGGTGTCGGCGCATTCCCAGCAATCCTTATTGGTAGGTCGAAAAATGACTATGTCAACGGATAAGAAATTGTACATCAGTATGATCAATTGTCATAATCCACACTCTTCAGCTTTCCAATGTTGTCACCTGCGGAATATCGCGGTTGTTTTCGCCCTTACGATTTCAGGTGTATGACCACATGGTGGGTCATAACCGTGACTATCCTACCCATTGTCTTAGATCCCCATGTCCATAGCAACTCCCTCCAGGTTCTTTGAGATTTGACTTTTATCTCACCCTTGTTCTTAGACCACAAAATTAAAATCCAACCCGTGTTCTTGGATCACGAAAATTATACCCCACCCATGTTCGTGCACTACTAAATTCAGATCACCCTCCAGGTTGTTGCGGTACCAATTAAGACCCGCTGGAGATAGGACATCTTTGAAAAAAATTCAATAATAACCATAACGGATTTTGTGGACGATAAATTTAAAGCTGTTTCTAGTTTTTGTTTTGTCACCACAATCAAGTTTTGATAGACATTTCAACTTTTATTGCAATGGCCAGTGATATCCAATATTTTTAATAATATATTCATTAATTTAGCGCTGTATGCCTTCAAATCTTGTCTGTTATGTTAGAATTAAAACTAAACAGTCTCAGCTGAAGAATATTGCGGTGCTACGAAATAACAGGCCCGTGGCTACGGAAGGCAGAGGGTTCCTTATCCTTTCGCTCTAGCTTGTGCGCCCCTACAGTATAGCGAACCATTACATTCATTTTGCTATTCATAAAATAGCCAAACCTGAGCTGTCATCGAAATTTTCCACTCCCTTTCTTCTTAGTTTCACTACTCGTTCTACAGACATGCTATATGATAACCTAGCTGGGCTGTAGTGAAGAGAAATATTATGTGATTGTGACGAAGGAGACGCCACCAACAATATTCAGCATTGTTTTAGTAAATTTAATGCAGAAGTTAGAATATCGGGGCCTAGTACAAGCTCACGGCACCATCTGAACCGGGTACTCGATCTATGGCACACACGCGTATGGTTCGGTTGTTTATGTGCTTGCCGTAATTGTAATTAGCCATGTAACAGTATAGTGATGTCAAGTGAATTTTACGTAACAATTTCACAATACTACTGATTTCCGATGTGAAATTCATGGATAAACTAAATTTTCCTCAGCTGTGCTAAATTTTGAAGGACTTCGCTAATGGATTCAGGTGAATTGTCAACAAATGTCTGATCACACATTATGTAAGAAAAAATAGATTTATGTTATAGCCGCAGCTTCTGATATCGATTTTTACTGCCGTCATAATTTGCGTGATACCGTCTCTTAATCATTCGCTGTATATGTCTTCATTTTTGGCTTATTTATATGTTGTAACTTAATTGTAACCCAAATCTAGCATTTTAAATTAGCGGCCAAATTTCTAACATGTTCGACGTAGGACGCAACACTGTGAGCCATACATACCGAAGCAGGGATTCAATGAGACTACTCGTGTAAGGCCTTGGGCCCCCAGGCCCTGGTCTACCCCACGCTGACGGCACCCTTCTCGCCCCTGCTGCGCCCACCCCCCCCCCCGGCCGAAGACCCGTCGCTACTTTTAGCGTACAGATTAAAATATAGACTTCACATTTGATTCCGTTGCCATCGAAGCGACTCAACATCGTTGCCTACACTAAAAATGTTTACAAAAATATATACATATTTGCTTGTATACTATCAAAGTTCTAAATGGAAAGTTGTATTTGGTTTGCAGAAAAGTGAAGTTTACATATTTCTTGTATACTATCAGAGTTCTAAATGGAAAGTTGTATTTGGTTTGCAAAACTGTGAAGTATACATATTTCTTGTATACTATCAGAGTTCTAAATGGAAAGTTGTATTTGGTTTGTAAAAGAGTGAAGTATACATATTTCTTGTATACTATCAGAGTTCTAAATGGAAAGTTGTATTTGGTTTGCAAAAAAGTGAAGTATACATATTTCTTGTATACTATCAGAGTTCTAAATGGAAAGTTGTATTTGGTTTGCAAAAAAGTGAAGTATACATATTTCTTGTATACTATCAGAGTTCTAAATGGAAAGTTGTATTTGGTTTGCAAAAAAATGAAGTATACATATTTCTTGTATACTATCAGAGTTCTAAATGGAAAGTTGTATTTGGTTTGCAAAAAAGTGAAGTATACATATTTCTAGTATACTATCAGAGTTCTAAATGGAAAGTTGTATTTGGTTTGCAAAAAAGTGATGTATACATATTTGCTTGTATACTATCAGAGTTCTAGATGGAAAGTTGTATTTGGTTTGCCAAAAAGTGAAGTATACATATTTCTTGTATACTATCAGAGTTCTAAATGGAAAGTTGTATTTGGTTTGCAAAAAAGTGAAGTATACATATTTCTTGTATACTATCAAAGTTCTAAATGGAAAGTTGTATTTGGTTTGCAGAAAAGTGAAGTATACATATTTCTTGTATACTATCAGAGTTCTAAATGGAAAGTTGTATTTGGTTTGCAAAAAAGTGAAGTATACATATTTCTTGTATGCTATCAGAGTTCTAAATGGAAAGTTGTATTTGGTTTGCAAAAGAGTGAGGTATACATATTTCTTGTATACTATCAGAGTTCTAAATGGAAAGTTGTATTTGGTTTGCAAAAAAGTGAAGTATACATATTTCTTGTATACTATCAGAGTTCTAAATGGAAAGTTGTATTTGGTTTGCAAAAAAGTGAAGTATACATATTTCTTGTATACTATCAGAGTTCTAAATGGAAAGTTGTATTTGGTTTGCAAAAAAGTGAAGTATACATATTTCTTGTATAATATCAGAGTAGAAATGGAAAGTTGTATTTGGTTTGCAAAAAAGTGAAGTATACATGTTTCTTGTATACTATCAGAGTTCTAAATGGAAAGTTGTATTTGGTTTGCAAAAAAAGTGAAGTATACATATTTCTTGTATACTATCAGAGTTCTAAATGGAAAGTTGTATTTGGTTTGCAAAAAAGTGAAGTATACATATTTCTTGTATACTATCAGAGTTCTAGATGGAAAGTTGTATTTGGTTTGCAAAAAAGTGGTGTAAATAAAAATACGGATAAATGTACTTTTCATAATTGTCACCATCTGTGTATGGCAATTTCTTTTATTATCCGGGAAGCTTACCCATGTTAGGACCTAGGTCACACGGCAAAATGATCCCTGGTTGCGCTGAAATTATGTCCATTTAAGTGTGCCTAATGCGTCTTGAAACGGTGCATTCTAAAAGCACCATTGCTAAGAATAACTATAACATATGCCGAGTGAAATAAGGCTGTCCTTAAATTGATTATCTTCATGCTTATTTATAAATATTTTATAAACTGTTACCTTTTAAGGTACCCATCCCATGATTGTAGATACATTTCAGAGTATATGTAACGGTTCCGATTGTTTGATTTTTATTATATTTCCTTTAATTTCATGAAAACAAAAGATCTCTTTTAATTTCATGAAAACAAAAGATCCACATCCCGTTTTCTGCGTTAGAAAACCATCGTCCATTCAAATCCATAATGAAACGCCATAAAGTATAGTAAGATATATTTTTATTCACAGAAGTCGCCATGCGTGCAGTAGCGGCTTTCATTGACTTCGTGCTAGTGTGTTTCAGCATCACATCTTCGGCTTTTGTTTAAAGCAGATTATTTCTTACTAAAACACGCAAAAAGCAAGAATGTTGGGGTTAATAGTGCAATTGATGGGTTCATTACATAGTTCTTATGGATAATCTAAGCAGATTACGCAATCGTTTTCGCGTTTTTGTAAAATGGGAAATTTGGCTTTATGGCTATGTTTGAAATCAGCCTGTTTTTTATATTATGCTACTCTGTCGTTATTAAATCACGACAATTTGCGTTCCCAATTTACCGGAAAATTAGTTCAGCCGTACTGAATATTATCAATGATTAGCAAACAGTCTGTTTTCTTACGATTTTTCTATAAAATTTTTATAAACAGGTCAGTTATTTCTCTCTGGATTGACTCTTATTCGCGTCATTGTTTTCAGCTGGCTCAATATTGATTCTATTTTAGGTTCGAACCTTAGTTTTTGGAAATAGTTTGTCCGTATTAGCGTAAGAGTACCTGGCTTGGCGTACCAGAAAATGCCTTGAAAATATACACATGTTGGGTTTCCCGCTTTGCTATCACTTGGACTGAAATAGCTGCTTTGCGTCAGTACGAATCAGTGATGTGACTTTCTTTTTTGACAGAGTCAATGTAATTTAATATTTAAACATTCATGTAAAAAGTTCAAATCATATTACCTTTAGCAATCCATATTTTCCATGCTATTTTATATGAAAATTTATTTAACTTCTCTGATCATTTATTTTCAAACAACATGTAAAAGGATTTTCAGATTCTATGATTCTGTGTTTTTTAGAAACTTAAGCTGGTTGCAACTTCCATTTCGGATTAAATGTGATATTTAAAGCCCACAAAATTTTATAAACTATATACGTTTTGAAGATCACCATTTTTCGGAAATGCATTGAAAAAATAGTCTCTCATCTGAATTCTTTTGTGGTATTCTTGCCATTTACGATCAATACATTGTATTGTCATATTCATCATAATCATATTCATCCAGCTTTCGTTTTATCAGAACTGTATTTATTTCTGCTAAAACGTTCGAGTTTCCTCCTGTGAAATACTTATTTTTCAAAGCACTATAGTCTTCAATATTTTTAATGTGCGTACGGCCTTTGCAGATTCACATTTTTAAAAGCATATTTCTTTAAAAATTTTCAAACTGTTATTTAGCTCATTGAGTCATAAAATTTTAAGTCTTTCTCATTGTTTAAGTCTAATAAGAGATGGGCTGTCCGGATTTTGCCGTTAAATTGGTTTTCTTCAGTTAGGTTAGGCATGCGAAAGGTGGAGTTCCTCAGTTCCCTTTCTGCATAAATATCAATTTGACACTTTCCCGTATCATTCGCCTAAATTCTTGAGAAATTCTTGTACGCTTCTATCAAAGGAGCCTTGCTGTTTTTTTAAATAGGCCCCTCAATGTTTCCAATATCAAATGTTTTTGTATGTTAAAAAATAAATTTTTGTGTCCGCTTCATTTAAGCTTTTCAGTAATCTTTGACACATTATTTCATACAATATACCCAATCATATTGACGTTTGTTTATTTGTCGAAAAATCTAGAATATTTATATTCTTATTAATGTTTTAGCTTTTATTAACAACGTGCCATAATGGTTCTAAGCGAAATATTTCAAATTAAATTTCTTTTAGATTAATTTTTTTTATTTTTAAATTTTATTTGATTTAGCAGTATTGGTCGTAATTTGATCCGGCTTCTGAAATAATGGTATAAAAATGGGTCTGAGTAGAACACTTTAAAAGTTTTACTGGGCAAACGAGGTTACGCCACTGTGAAAATGCTCTTACCGTTGCGTTTACCCTGCGCTATAGAAGACTTTAATGTAGCAAAAAGTAAATTCCAGCCATGTAATTCCTGAACTCAAAGAAGAATATAAATATGACGTTGCCAAGGGTAGGTGTGATTAGGGATCATACATTTTAGTACAACATTAAACAATATTCAATATAAAATGTGCAAAATCCAAACTTAAAGTTTTCATAATATGTTTATTTAAAACAATCAGTACAGATCACGGTTAGTTAATGTTTATACGAGTAACATTATTCAAAGAAAGGCAAGAGGAAACAAAAGAATCGTTAATTTTAATACCAAGTCTACGCGCAAATTCGATGTTTCAGGCTCCATATAACCTGCTTAAAACTTATCCTATTAAACTGAAAATGTTTCCAGTTCATGATTTAAAATATATGATGCAGCGTGACACTATCAATGTTCTCACATTCACTACAAGAAGCAGGATTAAAGTCTCTCTTTCAGAATAAATTAAGCTTGCATATAACTGATTTCGTGACGATTTTTATTTCTACCAATATAGAGCAATATTTATAAAGTTAAATGTAACTACGTAAAATTATTAACGTTGTAACGGCCTCTGCTGACGTGACTTGGGACGAAGAAGACTGATCATCACTAAGCTGCACTAAAGCGCTGCAACGATCTGATTCGCTACAAACGATTACATGTCTTAAAATTCGTTGTAGAGATTTCGTTGGGTTGGTTTGTATACGTGTCGTTCCTACCTCTGTATATAAACTCCTTCTGGTTTCAAATAAACCCTACACTCGTCTTGTTTTGGATTTAGTTATTTTCACGACAATAAGTTGTTTCGCTTGCAGGATTCGATCTTGTCCTACAATTGCTGAACCGAGTTTTGTTTTATGCTCATCCACATGTGTTTCCTTCACTTTGTTGTTTAGAACCTGTACGACGTCTGTCTACTCAACGACGATTTCCGGGTTGACTGGGTCCGTGATTGATCATTCCAAGGAGACTTCCGTGTTCAATTCAATTTTCGGGGTCTTTCCGAGCAAATTCCCGCAGAGCAACAAACGGTGAGGTTCCGTGCTCAATCCGCCCTTCCGTGGTGGTCAATCGAGTGAGACAATGAAAATGCGGGTGTCTCATCCGTCGCTGTCAAATTGCCTTCTTTCTGGTCGTGTTCTTGTTGTTCGCTCATGTCGAAGCACAGTTTGCGACGCGAGGCCATCACGATTCAACAAACGAAATTCTATCTCGTCATCGCTTCACTAGGACCGGAACACGCATTGGAAGTTCTGGTTTTACTTTTACTTTTTCCTTCAACGTCTCCCAGCAAACGTACAAGCCATCTTGGTGGCATCCTAAAAGTACATCGTTGAGTGCCACCGCGACGCTGGCCGAGCGCGTGATGGAGGTGTCCTCGTCGAGTGTTTCCGCGGTGTCAACCGAAACCACGAGGATGTGCTATCAGAGGTCCGGTCACTGCGATTGCAGGTCGAACAACTGCGGAAGGAGCTCTTCATGCTGCGCTTCGGTCGAAATCCTTCAGGAGGCCGATCCCAACAACCGGTCGCCATCGCCGACGTCGCAAGCCATCTTCCAACTGTGTCCAATCCAATGACGATGGCGGTCGATGCCGGTACCACTTAAAGTTTGGTGACACCGCCATTAAACGTCGGGTACCGTGTTCTGTGTCGGGAAACGGTGTAACGGGGCGCTAGAAACGACGAGCAGCCCCGCACGATCAGTCAATCGATGTCGTTTATTCTTCACCAAAGACCACGGTTCCAGTTCTCATTTCCTGGTTGACACGGGAACCCAGGTCTCCGTGGTAAAAGCAACCGCCAACGATCGGCGATCGCTCAGAACGACATTGCCACTTCATACTGCTAACAACTCCATCATTCGTAATTATAGTCAACGGTCTATAACACTCCACCTTGACATCAAACGGACGATCTGATGAATTTTTGTTGTTGCTGTCGTCACTTATTCAATCATCGGCGCCGATCTTCTCTCACAATTTGATTTGCTACCTGATGTTCCTCACTTCAGGCGTCACGACGCCGTGACTTTACTGTCCGTCAAGTGTTCTCCATTCCGAATTTCGACCTCCAGCATCACGACCGTTAACACAACGTCTGCAGCTGTGTACAGTAACATTCTGACGGAGTTCCCTGGCGTTACGCTTCCAAACAATGTAAGTTGTCAGACAGCGCAGGGAGTTTTCCATCATAGCGATATGAAAAACCCGCTCCGCGTTTGCCCGTGCCCGACGGCTACCACCAAAGAATCTCAAAGTTGCCAATGCGGAATTCGACCACGTGCTGGATCTCAGCATAATTCGATCATCTTCAAGCAGTATTTCATCTGCTCTTCACATAGTTCCCCAACTAAATGGATATTGGCTCTCGTGTTTTGATTATCGCGCCCAGAACAACGCAACGGTACCCAATCGACATCCGATAGCCAACATTCAGGATTTCGTCGCATTGTTGGCCGGCGTAGCAATTTTCTCGAAAATCGATATGGTTCGAGCATATCACCAGATTACTATTGCGCCCGACGACGTATTCCCTTTGGTCTTTTCGAGTTTGTCCGCATGCCGTTCGGGTAACGAAATGCTGCTCAATTATTCCAGCGGTTTATCGATTCCGTTTTACGAGGCCTCAAGTTCTGCTTTGCGTACATTAACGGCATCTTAATTGCTAGCCGCAATGCTGCCGAGCACAATCAGCATCTACGTTTGGTATTTAGTCGTATAGAACAATTTGGAATTGTTTTCAACCGAATAAATGTTAATTTGACGTCCAACGTTGGATTTTCTTGGTCATACGCTCGATCAGAACGGAATTCACTCTCTCGACATAAATTTCAAATCTATACAAGAGTTCTCTCTTCCTGCGTCGAAGAAAAAAGCTACATGAGTTTCTCGGTATTATCAAATTTACCATCGGTTTATTCCCGACTGACCCAGCCTGGCAATGCTTCTTTGCGGACTAACCTATGATATCACGAGCGATAAACCAGTTTTGGGACCCAAGATGTTCGAAAAGCTTTCGATAACATCAAAAATACCCTGGCTCGATCCACGATGTTATTTCGCCCAACTCGGAACTTCGTCTAATAGTCGACGCCTCGGACGAAGCAGTCGGTGCCGTATTACAACAACGAAGTAACTCGCAATGAAGTTCGCCGCCTTTCTTCTCAAAGAAAGTTAAACCTAGGTAGAAACATTCCAGCGTGTTTGGACGAGAGTTCCTTGCGATTTTTCTGTCAATCCGTCATTTCCGCCACATTTTTGAAGGTCGAGCATTTCATGTTGTCACAGATCACAAGCATCTGACATTTTCTCTGCGTTCACGGTCAGAGCGTGCGAACCCACGAGAGGCCCGTCACCTGAATTTACCTTCGATATTCGCCATATTCAGGGTAAAGACAATAAGACGGCGGATGCTTTGTCTTGAATCGAATCAGTTTTCTTCACACCCATTGATTACAACAAAGTAGCAATAGCGCAAAAAAGACAGACCGTGAATTGGCGGAGTTACAACATTACAATTCAACTTCTCTCCGTTTGAAGTCCTGCCCTACTCCGACATCATCACACAAGGTGATTTGCGATTTTTATATGGCACGGCGGAACCATTTGTACCGTTAGCATACCGACGACAGGTGTTCAACTCTTTTCATAATTTGTCTCACTCCGGCATTAGAGCAACCCAGCGACTCGTTCTCCAGCGTTTTATTTGTCCCAATACCAACCGGGGCTTCCGACATTGGACAAAGGCTAGCATCCCATGCCAGCGTTCGAAACTCCATTGCCATACGACTGCATCCCTCAAAGCATTTCCAGCTCGGATTGTTGATTAGGTCAAATATACATGGATATTGTCGGACCGTTGCCAGTTTCAGAATTTTATAGCTACGTTCTAACAATAGCAGTTTGACTCGTGCCTGTTCAAAAATCTTGTCAGGCTACTCGGGATCCGTCACTATTGAACAACTCCGCATCACCCTGTTGCAAATGGCGTGGCTGAACGTCTTCAACGACAACTGAAAGCAAAGATGAAAGCACATAGTTACACTACACGTTGAATGGACACTCTACCTTTTTTGCTTATTGGTATTCGATTATCCGTGAAACCTGACATTGGCGCTGCGGCAGCCGAAATGGCGTACGGTTGCAATCTTCGAGTCCCATGCGAATTTCTGTTAGCCAACTCAAGTGACGTATCAACAAGGCCATCAACATTTCTCGGCAAGCACTGTTCGACTAACCCCAGCCCGCCAAACTGGACGACCTTTCTATATACGCTCGGCACTGCACAGTTCCGAATACGTTTTTATGCGACAGGATGCCGTTGGCAAACCACTACAAGCCCCATACGATGGCCCATTCAATGTGATCGAACGGAATCCCAAATACTACACCATCAGCACGAGAAACGCTGCGGAGACTGTTGCTATCGATCGACTAAAGCCGGTCTTATGGATTCAAACGCCGACACTGTCTTACCTCAAATCTCCGAGCCGCAAGTAATAACACGATCGGGTCGCCGAGTTCGGTTTCTGAAGTGAAATTCGATTCAACCAGTACCAAATCTGAAGGGGGAGTAGCGTAACGGTCCCTGCTGACGTAACCAAGGACGAAGAAGACTGATCATCATGAAGCAGCACTAAAGTGCTATAACAATCCGATGCGCTACAAACCGTTACGCGTCTTAAAATTCGTTGTAGAGATTTCACTGGTTTATTTTGTATACGTGTCGTTCCTACCTCTGTATATAAACTTCTTCTGGGTTCAAATAAATACTACACTCGTCTTGTTTTGAATTTAGTTATTTTCATGACAGCTCGTTATTTGTCTTGTACGAACTGATGTTGTCCTACAATGTAAAGGCGTGTACACACGCTCAAACTTTTTGGTCAGATTTTGAGCAAAATTTGAGCTCAAATTTTGATCAAAATTTAAAAGCATCTTTTTTGCATTTTTTTGCAAGTTTGAAGGTTTGAACACTGTTCAAACATTTCATGAATATTCCTGTAGCCAATCATGGATGAGATAATTTATCTGAAAAAGTTTGAGTTCAAATCTTGATGTCAAATTTTAAAATATCGCAATTTTTATTTAAAACTCACCGTCAAATTTTGATCCAAATTTGAGCAAAAAGTTTGAGCGTGTGAACACGCCTTAATATCTACAACCCAACGGTCTCAGTGTATCATAGATTAACTTTAAAGCAAAGAGGAGCAAAATAATAGCAACATGACCTACTCCATCACAGCAGCAAACAATTTAGTAGTATAGATATGGATTTAATTTAACTGTCTTATTTACTCTCACAATAAGTCTACTCTTCAAAGCTAATTATCAAACTATCTAGTGTTAAGACATTCCATGTGTTTGCCTGAGTTAATACTGCTACAATACAATTGAATTATCGCCGAGACAGTATATAGTGCTAAAATATCAATTCACATTTGTTTCAGCTAGCGTCGACGAACATAAACATTTACTAAAGTGACGCATAGCCGGTACATTATTACATATATACACATTTTCGAACATCAATAGTTCTGTATACATGAATTCCAGTTACCAGTTATTGACAAACCAAAAACGTTTCGATATTGGTATTCAAACACTATCCGGTTTCTTTCAGTGAAACTATAAAAATTCGTATGTTTTGTGCTCTTTTTTTGGATTCTAGTATTTTTCATTCCTAGTTGGTCCAACTAACCTTGAGCTGTGTAAATATCCGTGGCTGGATAAAAGCAACTTACCGTGGGCGGGTTCTGAAGAAGTTAGCATAAGCCAGTTTATGCTTAGAGTTAATCTAAGACCTATATAAATATGGAGGCGTAAGCTATATCCTATGTTATTACTGCATCCGTAGCGACCTATCATGCATTTCAAGTACATTGTTAAGTGTTATATATTTAGGACTGGCCATCGCGTTTATAATAATCAATAAATATCTGCCTATCGCGCTGCAATAGATCTGGCAGTTAAGCTGTAATACTTGAAGTATAATATGTTTTGATCGTATTCGCTCAAAACTTTCCGCCTCCATAACAATCTGTTACGTTAATTTGTTGCTAGTTCATTGAATGAGGAAACTGAATACTTTTTATTCATTGCCTTTTACCGTTTCGTTATAAGTCTACAACATACCCGTGACTGTGCCAGGTGATTTCAAACTCTGATTTGACTGGAGCTTGCGTAATCTCAATTTTATTATGAGGGTAAAACAACTAAATATGTAAGTATATAATATATAGGGATTCATATATGTAAGCTATGGCTAAATTGGTCGAAACTTAAAGATATCTTCTAACTGGCTAAGATAAACCTGTAAGTCTATTGAGCGGTATTGAAAAATAATTGTTAAATATACGCTCAGATAAACAACAAACTGCAATGTGCTAACCTGCACCGATATTTGAGAGTTTGTGATAGAGCGTGAAACTTATTATATTTTATGACAAGCATGGAACAACACAGTAAACACCATGCGGGGTCAGTCTTTTATCGTTTACTGCGTCAACTGATTACGGGATTTGTAAAGCAATGTATATATTATTGCTTTAGAAATAATGGACAATGAAGCTAGTGAACGCTGATTGCAAGTTTTTATTGCAATATTTTACTTGTATCAATACAAAATAGCCGTGATGGACTTGAACACACAACCTGAAGACCAATAATAAAATCTACAAATAAATGCCTAGCTAAAACTCTTGTGAACGCAACATTGCAGGTTTTTGTTGTACTATTTGACTTGTACCAAAAATAAATGGCCGTGAGTATCGAATAGCAAGCAGCCTTACTGCATAACTGAAAAGTCAAACGTGGCTACTTTTAGTAAAGGCTGCGATACCCAATCAGCACATTTTAGTTAATTCAGGTGTAAACTTTATTGTCGCTGGTGGATCTGCACTTCGTGTGATTCAAAGGCAAAGATTTAAGCGAAAATAAGCTAAAAATTAAACTTTAATAACATTTCATAACTAGACTCTTCGTTCGGACGAGTGGGTTTCTGCTGTGTAAAAAACGTTTTGCGACGTATCCTATAGTTAACGATGTTTAGTTTAATCATCAAACAATATTTAAGTGTTAGTGTTTCTAGTATGCACTTTCATTAAGGTTGTGAATCTTGATATAAGCCATTTCAAAACCAATATTGGATATTTAATACTTCACTCAGCAAAATCATTTTGTGAATATTGCTTCTATTATTTGGAGACATTGGAAACCTGGAATGTATCTTTGGAAACCTGGTATCTTTAGTATCATGTAGTATGAAATGGGTGCCCCTGGTCCTCAACAAATTTCAGGCTCCGCTTATTTTAAGTTACCTTGGCAAATTCTCTCCACATTTTATAAACATGGCTTGATGATACGGTTCCGGATTCTATTTTTGAAGTCCCGGAAGACAATATCACTCGTAAATATAGAAAATATGGTAGGGGTGGTGGCGTTGCTATTGTAATAAATAAAACATTGAATTTTGAAAGTGCTGCAGGAAACAAAATATAGAAAACAGATGCCATGTCTGTCGATATACTTAAATCGGATAGGCAAAGTATCGTCTGTATTTGTAGACCGCCCTCTGCCTCCACTACCTATAGTGACTATTGTTTTTGTACAGTAACTATTGCAGGAGATATAAAAATTTTGTTCAATTATTATCTAATTACAACCGCTTTCGAACTTTAGAATTTTTATAACTTTAAATAACGTCTAATGAAATGGAGATTGCCTCAGTTAAGTCTAACTATAAGCTCTAATACTCTTTAGGCTTAGGCTTAGGCTTAGGCTTAGGCTTAGACTGAATTTTAACTAATTCTCATATTAATTTTTTCAATTTAAAGGCAAAAGAATGTTTTGCGAACTCCGATCACGTTTCTATATATTATGAAACTAAAGCAAAATTCACTAACAAATCAACTCCTGTTACGATTTATGATTACAAAAATGCAGATTTAAGCAATATGGAAAGATACCTTTTATCATTCAACTGGAATTGCCTTTTAAGCATTGTATTCGGTATTATACCAAGTAATTGATATTTAGTGACATATTAACCAATGCAATTGAGCTTTTTATTCCTAAGAGATTACTTAAAGCGCATATTGCGGGATTATACTTATATTGTAATGCGATATTATTTATCCAAAATAAATTAAAAGACAACCTAACCTCGTGCAACAATGAAAACGCATAATGCTCGTTATAAATGTTGGAAATACATCGATGTGTTTACACAATTATTTTAATTTGATAAACATGATAAACAAGAATAACAGTAAAGCAACTAAAATGTGACAGAAATTTGACTAAAACCCTATTTTTGAGATAAATGTGAAATTTCTATGGTGGAGGGGCTGTAGAGCTTCAAGGGGTAGGGCTATCTCCCAGAGCATATACGGTTATTAATACTGCGATGGGAGATAAATTTGCTAAATTTTGGCCTCAAAAGTAACCAAGTTTTGTAACTTTTTTAATATATATATGTATGCTGCGGCGCAACTTAACAAAAATCAGTTCAATAGAGATACGTATTCCGCTCGATCAAGTATAACAGGATATTGCGAAAACAGTATGTAATGAATACAAAACAGATGCCGCGAAGTGTCAGCTATCGTAGAATTTCAGAACCCGCTTTGTGTAACAACTCACGAAGGTTGTTACATACTATCGAATGTAATGTAATGTGTATACGCTGACGATGTCGAGAAATTGTACACATTTCTCTGTGAACGACGCATGTCTTGAAACTGCTTCTACAGCTTACAGAATAACCAATATACTGTTTAGGCGCTTCTTAATAACCAATGTCAATGCACTTTTAAGAGCGCATAAATGTTATGTACGCCCTATTCTTGAGTATGACTGCGTGGTTTGACCACCATGTTTTAAGTGAGATATTGAATTAATTGAACCTGTCCAGTGTTATTTCACTCGTCGTTTGCTACACAAAGCTAAAATTTCAAATTAACCGTACATTGAAAGATTAAAAATGTTAAACCTAGAAACATTAGAACTACGGTGTCTTCATAATGACTTAGTAATGATTTGTAAATTGTTACACAGTTAATTTGCCGTTCAATAAATTTTTTTCAAATTTTTCGAAACAAACATCAATGTGGACGTAAATGAAAATTAATAAAACCAATTCATAAGACCAATACAGTGAAGAATAGCTTTTCGTGTCAGTGTAATCAATCGTTGGAATCACCTGCCCGACTTTATTGATAGCAAAAATGTTGTTTAAGTTAATAGTATTAAATCGTTTCTGCTTTTAATTAAAAATGTTGATTTCTAAGTTTCCAATGAAATATCAGATATTACAGGAGTTTGCTCTCTTTCTGATATATTTTATAGATAAGTCATATTATGATATGAACGCATATTTTACATTAGTTTATATTTTTGCTTATAAACTATAAAATAGTTTGTGGCTATTAATAAAACAACTAAACTAACTAATATAGTAGCTGTTTTATAACCAACAAGGTCCTTAGTTTGTTCGCCAGTCTGTCGATTCGGCTTCCCCCTTTTCTTAGTTGTTTCTCATGAACAAATCAATATAGGTTCCCGCAAGTTTGTTAATAGAAAATTTATGGAGGGACTGTCGTCTCTGGAAATAAGAACCTAGAATTTTGGATTCTGTGTAAACCGCCATGAATGCAAGCCGCCTCGACGACGGTGTCTCAAAAACAAAACTCAAACACTCACCATATCAGCTCTGCCCGGAAGTTTACTTTACTATACGTTCTTGTTTAAAGCTCAGCGTATCACTCTTCCATATCTATACAAATAATTTGCAACTGACTGCCACAACAATAGCTCCAATATGGTACAAACGTAACGAATAATGGCAACAATCACGCGCGATTCAATCAGTCCACCTGTTCCCGGATCATTTATTCATACTGGTCATGGTGGTGCAAAAGCTTTCAGCGGAGAAACGTGGGGCGACGTTTGTAAAATTGATCCGTAATAAAGTATTTTTCATATTTTATTGTAAATGCTAGGCATAAATCTCTAGGGAGGGAAGCTGGCCACGCGTACACCCCTGGTAACGTGGTTTGTTTATATTAGCGAATCTAAGTAACCAATTATCACTGTAACCTTAGAAAACAACGTGTTCGTCCGAAATCGACTCAAAGTTCTTGTTACCATGCATTTTTGACAATTATTATGGCAAAATGTTTTTAGTAAATAGATCTCAAAACTAACTAAGACAGGAAACTAATCTGGAAATAGAATTCGGAGTTTCATTTATAAATCCGGCTGCAAATCATTTTCTGTTAGTCGAGGTAACATTCAAATAACTTTGACTTTAATATTGTCACGCATTATATAAGATGCAATCAAAGCTTGCTACAGTGCACTCCACAACTGCTCACAAATTTTTAGAAGACTATTATATATCGTTACTATTAAACCTTGGATAAAATCCCATTGTTTTTTTAAGAATACGCCTTGTTTTTACAGCCAAGCTCCTACGAAGGAAACAACACGTGAAATTTATTCCATTAGAATTCAACCAAATTAATTGTCTCAGCCTTCATTTTATATGGGTCTGTTTTAAGCTGTCGTATAGATCGTGTGACTGAATGGTTACAACGTTAGGCTGACAACCAATTGGATTGAGATCAAGGTCTGACACTTCACCTTGAGCAAGGAGTTTATGGTACTATTGCTTTTCCGATTCTGCCGTTAATGTGTACCGGCCATATCCGATCTTGGGAACCACGCAGGTTGTGACGACCCCGCGAAGCTTTTGGGATTTAATGTCAGAGTTCTCGCATAGACGACATCTCCAGTCACCTTTATAGAGCCATTATAGCTGGCCGGCAGGCTCGGTGAAATAATATTAGCATCGCCCAAATTAACATACTAAAACCATTTCCATCATTCATTAAGACATAATAAGATAAGCGATACACCGCCAAAAACAGCAGTAAACCTTTCAAACTTTTATTTATGGAATAGTCAACCTCGTTGTGAACCAAACCGGTACCTATAGTGTTGTCGTGTTGCCTTTTTATACGTCCGCATCCATTCTAATCGTAGTTTACACACTTGTCTGTTTAACCCCTATATTAGAAGAGATAAGAACATATACAACACGAATGACGCGTTTTGGTTAGTTTACGCGATACGCTGTATTTAAATGTAGTTGGTCATCGATTTTAGCATTTTCCTACTGAATCCAGTGACGCCGTCTGATTCCGAAACAGCAGCAATAGGTACCAATGAAAACGATAAAGAAACAACATATGCTACAGGTTAGTCGGAACTCAAGCATATTAAATACATGCAAAACTGGTAGGAGTTAGAACCCTGATAGCCAAACTAACCCAACCTGACCTAGATATCTTGAAACAATTACCAATATTCATAGTCAAAGCGTGACGACGAATTTTATCTGTTTATTTAATTATCATCAATACACGTGCTCGTCCGTTTTCTACTCTAATAACGCTGTCAATATCACCCAGTAGAGCTATCACGGCAAATTAGGCATGAAATGCAAATAAATAGTCCAATCACGGTTAAATGTGATGTTATCGATCGGCCAGAGAGAAGTGTCTAGTGTGTCTTAAATTGTCAATAACGACAATTTTTATGCGCTAACTATGGATTGTTTGAATAATTTGGAGAAAAAACTTGCTCGATTTGAGTCTGTTAAGGTTCGACACAACGTAAGCGCCTGAATCTTAGCATAAATAAAATAGAGTCTTATTAACGGCGACTGGAGTAGTGGAATAAAGCAGATGTCGTTTTTCAGTAGCTGTCATGACATGAGCATTTCGTGGGAATATTTAATACGCTTTGCGTGCCTTTACACTTTCGCACATGAATTATTGTGAATTTTGTACCAATGTTCAAGAAGCTTATGCCGGGGCGGTGGATCGAACCTGGATCGTTTTGGTGAGAGCCGCGTACCTTAGCCGCTGTGTTGTTTAGGAGCTGTTGCTCAGTTCCTTAAGGAACCTCACAAAGCAAGCCAACATCAACGCACGTGCACATTCTCACCCCACGACAAACTCATTCATCTCGTCGAATCGCATTGCACACCGCCACAAATATGTGAACTATGCGAGAAAGAGTTAAGGTCGTATGTATCTATGGCTGTGCTGATTAGGTTTGTGCTGATTTGAAATGCTAGTAAACATGTCGATCGAAGCAGACTGCCGTTATTCAATCACTGGTTTTACTATTCCTCATAGAGAAAACATCATTCAAACCCGCTACTGTCCGAAATATCAACAGAAGCTTACTTTTCGACTGCCCAAGTCATTTTTAAAGCCTGCTTTTTCCGAAGCTATACAATCTTTGATTACGTACTAATATACCCGTTGACTCGTTATTTTGCATTTAATATATTATATTTAGTTCCACATAATAGGTAGTATTTTAACTTCAGTTCAGCTAATGTACACGGAACGTACTAAAACTGAAGTTACATAATACAACAGTACAGAATCCAAACATGTTTGCTGTCTGATACCTGGAAATTTTATGTGTGACTCCATTGCATTAGAGGACATAATATTCTAATACAATATGGCTGGCTATAGGGAATTCATATCGCTGTCAGCATAGATATAAAGCAGTTGTTTCTAATTTGACGAAATCCATTGATGTTCCTTATTACATCAAACAGTGCTGTTTTGCTATAATATTTTATACCAATGTGTATAATTTCGTTCAGTGATTTTGGCAGCCTGAAATGAGCACAAACCTGTTATGACAATTGGTGTTCCTTATTACATCAATCAGTGCTGTTTTGCTATATTTTATACCAATGTGTATAATTTCGGTCAGTGATTTTGGCAGCCTGAAATGAGCACAAACCTGTTATGATAATTTTAGCCGCAATTCGGATAAATAAATTGAAAGCCTCTGTATAATTAATTACGTTCCATATAACATTAAAGCTTTAGTGACTCATCACATCCCTTTTGAGTCTAACTATAATTTCTAACAAAATGTTAGAAATTAAGTTTTAAATGCATTTTAGTTAACGAAGCTCACATGCAATATCGACATTAGAACATCTAGTCGATCGTAGTGCCCTTTAAAAATTGATAGTATACAGATCTAGCTAATTCGTGACATGACAAGGCCACCTTTGCCTGGGTGGATGAGTTTCAAAGTTATTCTTGATTGTTATATCACGCTAAATCTTGGAACCTCGGAACGACTGTTGAAAGTTGGAAGTTTGGAAGATAAATATGTTTACAGCAATATAATAGCTATCCAAGAATTCTGAAGAAAACACAAATCTGCATCAGATAACGGACTACTCAGCAATCGAGACAACGCTATACATTCGTCCCCGGTCGAATCGTTTGAAAGCAAAGTATAAGCTTTCCCAGATAGGAAAAATTTCTATAATTTGTATGTTATGCAAATGTACATAAAAATATAGAGCATTTGACACCTTAATTTAATTTTCATAGAATTGCTTAAGGTGAAAAATTTCTGCTTCATTTTAAATATGGTGTTCGATACATTTTTGTTTACTCTTGCTGTTGGGTTTCTAAAATAGTGTGTAGAACCGAATTGTAGTACTGCATTGCAAGTTAGCTCATAATACCTAATCCAATTAAGTAAATCAATGTCACAGCGCTACGATGACTGATCTATGTCTGGTTAACTGAGTTTCGCTTACAAAAATGTGACTACAAAGATAATATGACAGATATTGATTGCGCTACGGCTGCAATGATTAATTTGAAATTAAAGAGTGGAATCAAATTTTACACATGACCTAAGACGGCACGACCAAAGCAAAGTTTCACAAGTAATTAGCATCAAACTTTTGAAAAACATTGAATAAAATTATAGCATTAGAAAATTAAATTTGCCAAAAGTTGTCTAGCGGGCCATTTAACAGCTTGTACACAGACGCTGCTGCTGGTATGTTAACGAAGCTTGCTTTATGAGTTTTCATATAACAAAATACTTACCAATAATTGTTAGATTTTAATTGTTAAACGTTACAATGAAATGAATTTTTCGACATGCGGCATTCCAGTATCTTTTTCACTTAAACACAACACACACTGCTTATATAAAATACACGAAATATGTCTAAATTTTAAATTCTGTTAATATTTTTGCTAGTTTAAATCAAAATAACAGTATCACGAAAATTGTTAGTAGCACAAGCAATAATAATTCATCGTTGCCGCAAGCTATTACCATTTTGCATATGTACCTTAGGTATTTACAACTGTATTTAATTGCAACTACAGAAATGTGCGTGTACTGAAGGAGATGATAAAGCTGAATGCAAAAATTGATTCCAATAGTACAATTTGCCCGAACACATATGTTTCTCAGAATGGTGTAAATAGAATTGTGACAGGTTTAACTAAATCAAACACACTGAAATCAAGATTCATGGAATCGATTGTAGAAAAATCACTTCAACTCAAAGGTGACTTTAATTCAGCTAATTCTGGAATAACTTTATATTTAAATTTAATCAAATTCCAATATATAGCTAAGACAATTCTACTCACGGCAAGAATTCTGCTTACACAGCGTTTGCGGATAAATGGGTGCACTCGTTGCACATCGTAAACTATATTTTTCTCACATGATGGTGGTGTGTAAGATAAATTTCTCAGGATGGTGGTATATAACATAACCTAAACGCTTAATACCGTCAAACAGGGCCTGTGACATTTATTTCGTTGGTATATAATTCAATAGGGATTTTTGCGAATCTGTCTTTGTGGTGCTCTATTGTTGATTTCATTTGTAGGAAAAAAATCAATTCACCGAACAGTGTAAATGTGCCGGTGGTGTCAGTACATATAATGCTTTATATAATGTCACTATGATAGGAATGAGTTTGCACAAACTTAAGCTCTTGTTCTGGCTATTGTTTGAAGATTTGTGGCAATCAACACGCCTATTTTTCCAAAGTCTGTTGAATTCTTCATAAATACGCGACATTTTGTAGTTCTATCTTTACGATTATTGTTTCAATATGTGCGTCAATTCGCAACTTCAAAAAATGTTATTACTTAAATTGTAGTATTAAGCCATGGCTATACACCAAGCATTACAGGATATACCGCAAACAGTGTTACACATTTTACAACATATGGCATGGTTGCTAGCTCTCCTTAACATGTTACATTTGTTTCGTCTACTGAACTGACCGTATTGCCACAATATTGCTTAATTTCGCATTGATTTGAAATTATAATCAAAATCTGCCTTCTAACTATATTTGGTGTGTTCGAACCTAACATGCCAATGTTATACAGCATGCCATCAAATGTATATACCGCAGCTATAATATATAACAAAAGAGATAGTGTGTCAGACGACGTGTACTTACACGTGGTGGTTAATGTCAGAGCTACGCTGCGATGTGTGTACATATGTGCTAAAGGGCTAAACAGAAATCTATTTCACCTACTTGAGACTGTAACTAAATTTAATAGGACCTTATTCATCTTGAAAAGACTCGATATATATTGGGTTTTGCTTTATCAAATGGAACCGTGTTAACAAGGAAGTACATGATTGTGTTGAAATCTTAGTGTTGATCAACGTAGTTAGTCAATTTGAACGCAAATACAAATGACAATTTAATTTATATTCACAAATAAAAATAGATGGAGATACTTCCGGGCTCTCCATATCCATACTTATATGAAGGCTCCCTGCAACCGCAGGGTTAGGTGATCAGGTAACTTCGCGACTCTAAATTGGTTTCTCACAATCATAACTGAAAACCTGAGTTATAGTGACGTCGCAATAGTTCGTCCAATTAAGTTAACTTGAATTCAGTCATTGCATATTGAATGAAATTTATATTTTTCTATAACTATGTAGACATCTTATCGTAGTTCCGGTATAAATCATTCTATCGTATTTTAGTAACTATGTCGAGGGCACAAACCAGGCACGAAGATGTTTTCCAATATTGGTTCTGACACCATCAAAAAATTAGTGTAACACTATGTGCAGTTTAAACGCAAAAAGCATAAGTGTAATTATGTCCAGAACGCGGCTTAAAAATATGAAGGATAACGCGATGAAACAATGGAAATAACAACATGGCGTAGAAAGTATCATACAGTTTGATTGAATTCGAGTGGAATGAGAGAACGAAGCGATGTCATTTTTGCGTCATTTTGGCCCATTTTTCGGGCACCTCCTTCAGTTTTTGCGACTTTTCTCAATAATTAAACGAGGTATCCGCACACTAATAGGCCTATTCCATGCAGCTTTACCAGGGCTTTCCAATGATATATAACAAGTTTTTTAACTACTTCCAATCTGAAGTCTATAAGCTTATTGTTGGCGCCAAATTTAATATTTGGTGAAAAGTCGTGGGAAATGCACCCAAATGTGTGCTTATTGTTGGTTTTAGTGTCGGATATGGCGTTTCTGGGCCAACAATCTGATTGCTAGTGCCAAAAATATTGTGTGGCAAATATTTTTCACACTTCTGGTTCATACTTGGTATGAAAATTGAGATTTTTCTCAAGTGTCGGTTTGAATTCTTTAACGTTCTTTTCACGGTCACTTTAGGGTTTTATTGAATTATTAAATTGTTAGTTCATTGTTGTTGTACTCGTTGCATGATGTTTTGTCTACTGCATCACGAGTATATATGTAACTGAACCAAGAACAACA
>JASANE010015992.1:0-12573 GCA_030248225.1 Trileptium ribeirensis | reverse complement strand
AAAACACACGTAACGGGCCGGAACGGGCCTGTTACATGTAGACCAAAAAGACGCCACCAACGCTGATATTAGCTGAACAGTGGCCGAAGCCTGCCAATAGAACCAAAACCTCACGCTGGTCGGCGCGACACTTTTCGAGAGGAAAAATACACGGGCGCTCAGGGTGCTCGCAATTTCCACACATCCACGGAAGTTTTCTGTGATTGTGAGAGAAAGGTGAGGAGTAGGCGGCGGTTCAGGTTCACGCCCTGGCTGGTTGCCTACGGATAGAAATAGAAATTTTAATGTAAAACCAATAGGTGGCCTGTTAGTAGCCGTTTTGCACGACAAAGAAAGAAAATGTTGTATTCCGCGAGGGTTATTGACATCCTACGCAGGCTGGTAGAGTTAGATGACCCCTGTTTTCCCTTAAAACCCGTGGAGGTATAGGACACCAAAAATTGAGGAGTTTTGATCGATTAGATGAGGCATTTATGCTTTCAAAATTGAGTGTTTAAACGCCTAGCTGGGGGTCCATCAGTACTTACGGTTAAGAAATAGGTTGACCCGAAGACGTAATTTTGAAACCTTAGGGGACCCCAATGATAGTGTTATAGCCATATTTTGCCTAAAGTGTGAGAAAATCCCAAAATTTCTAAATTCCAAACACCTCTGTAAAACGATGTTACTCTCAGGTTGTGTCGATTTCGTTCCTCTCTATATACTCAGAAACACTACCAAGATGATCTACGCCGACATGCTCCGCTATTCCTGCATGCCGGGATAGGTCCCCAAGTTCGAGAATGCCACAAAAGTTTTAGTTTGAATTTTCTTCACCGGAATTTTGCATGGCGCCCCGACCCATCCTGACATGCAGTATAACATACACTATATAATGTATTACAATTATTATCAACGATATTATTACTATCATAACACTTGATATGGATGCGCACCGGGATTGGCCTTAGGGCACCGAATATCTAATCGTGAAGATTTCGCCCTTTGTCCCCAGCCCGTCCGGGTGGGCAGACGTTTCTCTACAATACATTGATATGGTTACAACGTTACATGTGATCATGGGTTCTTATTTGGGGCTGGCCGGATACCTGCAAATTAGGTTAAATAGTTAGTTATTTTCATATGTGAAAAGGTCATGCCCACGTATGTCGGGCAGGTGGAGCGTGATTACCGTACTATATGCTGATTATCATAACAAAAGAAAACACTGTTTATTAACAGCAATTATAAATTGCACAATGTTGGGATCATGCTCCACCAGTATCCGGCCGCCCATCATGTTAAGTTTGCCAAGTTTAACCCTAATTTAAGATATTTTACTGTTTTAGGTACTTATTAAAAATCCGCTGGAAATGTCGGGCTGTTACATATAACATTCAACGTGCCACTGAATAGTTTCAGTATGTTTAAAGCACACAGTACACACCCAAGTAACACAAATTCGTCCTTATCATTATAATAAATGGTGCGGAATAAGACCCAGTTTATTGTGAGTCAGTTAAAGAGGCGGTGTAGGAAACGTCAGCTACATAAAACCATTTATTAATATCAAAACACACGCTGTGTAGAAAAGAAAGGCGCGTTTATACGGCTGATATGTTAATGTAGTATTTTGTAATAACTACGGAATGTTAAAACATGGATGCGTGATACAACTACAGTAATTGTGAGGTTGTATTTGATGACACAGGTTTTTGATAAGGTTAGATTTCAAGGGTCTGTTGTCAATAAGCAATTACTAAATTTGGATAGATACTACGTGTAAGGTTAGTTTATAAACAATATACATCAGCTTATCTAATAACTAGTATCAATATATAACTGTGAGGTTGTATTTGATGAAACAGGTTTTTGCCAAGGTTAGATTTCAAGGGTCTGTTCTCAATAAGCCATTACTGAATTTGGATTGATACTACGTGTAAGGTTATTTGATAAACAATATACATTGGCGTATTTAATAACCGATATCATATAATTGATAAACAATATCACGGAAATTTTCGAGTGTTCAATAGATACATTCATTAGGATAAGAACTTTTAAAGTGACAAAATTTTATTCGCTACCAAATGCTTCTTGACAATGTCAATACGAGACAGTGATACAAGTAAAACGAGAACACTTTGGCGGTCTTCCAATCGGCGCATGAATTTGGCGTAAGTACTAGAATTACTCATTCAGGCACTGGCGGGTCGTTGTATTTCTGAAGGTCATCGATGGGTCTGTAAAATATGGTGGATCCAGAATCCAATGGGTCACTGTGAGTGGTGGGTTCCTCCTAGGTGCCACATGTACACTCCTGCTATATACTATTGTGGCGTCGAAACTATACATTTTAAACTGTTTTAAAATGGTGTGAAAATTATTATATACTAATTTCAATTTCTATAAGATTGTTCAGGGTAATCCGTTTATCTTGCCTTTAATAGTGTTGCGTGGGAATGGCTGGAAAAAACTTGAACTAGGTTGTGTCTACACGAAAACACATCATATAAAGTGCTGGGATAACAAGGATGTAGCAACGAATGGACCTTATTGGGAGGACTACGGTAAAGTATGCGCGACGTCCCCGTTGCTTTTCAACATCTACCATGCGTGGAATCGTGCTTACTTTTTGTTTGCTCGGTCAGGCCATGGCGACAAGGAGAAACAAATAAACTACAACTGTTCATTTGACAAAACATACCGCTACGTCTGGATGAACAAATGCAGAGACGATGCACTTATGCCAATGCAAGAGGGATCGATCTACACGTACCGCGTGAGGATGGAGTTGGGAGTTAGCAGCATTCGTCAGAAAGTAGAAAGAAGAAGCTTGGTGAAGTTAGGGTATGTAATGAGGATGCCGAATGAACGCACCTCTAAAGCAATCACACTTCGATAGTACAGTACTGGCAGCAGAGACGGGAGAAAAAGAACCATTCACTACTGGAGGAAGCTGTTACGAGATTGCAATCTGAATCCTGCTAAAGTGGAACAGTTGGCGGTGAACCGAATGTCATGGAAGAAACTGTTCTCCGATCGTATGAAGGCAATGGATTTTTAGGAGAAGGAAATGCGAAACTGGAGAAGAAACGATGATGGCGAAAAACCCAGAAAAACTCAATATAATCGAACTGACCATCAATCCACTGTATGTCTATGGGACCAATGTCTATGGGAGCTTCAAAGCAACGGCAGTGTTGAAGCAGCATCATTCCTTTAAGATTCAAACTGTGATTGCATTTATGGTTTTCAACTCTGCATACTAGCACAATAACGACTGTTTTCATTGATCATTGAACCAAATTCGAAGTAGATATTTATTGTATAATCTCAGTATTACACTGATTAGTTGACCGTTATATGCACATAAATACACTTATAACTATATTTACGTAATACATAAATGCCCATCAACTTTTTGACAGACCGACAAGCTAACTTCGAAGTAAAATACGTCCGGCTAGAGAGTAATGAAATAAATGATTTTTATAACGATAAATAATAGGTACATATACCGCGAGTTTGACATATTGACAGATAAAATTCTAAGGAATATGCATCAGGCTGTGTAGCTTTGTACTTTAAACACCTACCGACCTTGACATATTGACGAGGTAAATTCTAAATATGCATCAGGCTGCGACGTTTTGTAGAATATTCAACATTTGACTTATTTTATAATGCAGAATTATTATGTGAAATTGCTACCGATGTTGACAGATTGACATGCAAACTTGTAGGAATACTCTTGAGGCTGCGAACTATAGTAATATACATACCCATCGATTTTGATAGTATTGAAGGGCTAACTTCAAATTAATATCCCTCAGGCTGCGAAGTACTGTACTTTAAATACATACAGGCTCATAGGGTTATCCTTGAAGGTTGGACCGCCACCGCTCCAGAAGCCTCGGCTACAACTCACCCTGACGGCACCGCAGGCGCCGAAAACATAGGAGGCGCCAAGCAGCCGCAGCCCCCAGAGGGCGCGTCAACCCCATTGCACTTCGCAACTCTGTCCATGTTTGTTTAAATACCCAACGACTTTGGTGATTAACAGGTTAACTCCTATCGAATATATATTAGACAGTAAAGTATTGTATTTTAAATAGCCACCGACTTTTACGGATTGACCAGCTAACTTCTAAAGAATATGCATCTGGCTGCGAAGTATGATAGAACAGTAAAAGTGATTTGACTTATTTAATGACATGCTTAGAACATACATATAATATGCAATATATACTTAGAACAATTACAGTTTTACGTAGTTTTGTAAATAAATTGCGATTGACCATATTCCATAAAACATAGTATTCATTAAAGAACAAAACTATACTTTAAATAACGGGCTGTTCTGGTATTGCTAATTTTCTTTTTGCACGCAATCCTTCGGAAATATAGCTGTGTCGAGTCTGGTTGCAACATGTTTTGGTAAACTTACTAAATTTATTGTACACGTGTAATTAATAAATTTTTTCTTTCCGTAATTTGATAAATTACTAGCATAAGTTTCCTGTCACGAACGCGCTTTATAAATGACAAAACCCACTGATTTATGATGTGGTCACAGTTCAGGAGCATAAAAGTTTGAGCTGCATCAGTTCAAAATATATTTTTTACTATTAACTTTATTATGTCTGTTGTTTATCTGTCGAAATATTTAAATACTTTTCAGAATTTCCAGGAAATTTGGTTCTGGTCATTGAAGGATGAAATAAACCAGCCAAAATTAGTGTCGAAGCGTTAAATTAAGAATAAGCGAAAACAAAAATCGCTATTTTGCTCAGATTTTGAGCACCGAATTTTCAGACTAAAATCTCGAACGTGTGAGAGCATCTTTATAAATATTTTTAAACACATTATTTCCCAATATATCTACAAATGTTGGTCAATTATAATAACTAATTTTTATTATCTAAGAAAGAACTAGGTTATTGTGGACAAACTAGGTTCTATCTACACCAGAGTACACATAATAATCATTCAGAAGTAATCTAGCTTCTGTAATCTCTGCAACGTACACTATATTATAATATCTCATAGTAATCGAAACGGCTGGTCGTTATAAAAATAATATTCTTTGATTTTGTACAAGTTATTTATTGGCAAAAAATGTACTCCATTTACTCCTAGGAAAGCTCGATTATTATGATGTCACCTAAAAGTTCTTTTATCGTAACAAAATGCACATCATCTGAAAGTTTTGCCCTCGTACAGCTTGCAAAACATAGTTAGATGTAATTTGCAAACTAAAATACGAAAATATAGCAACAGGTTTTTGACCCGACACAAAACTAGACGATCATACTAACGGAACCCACGTGTGTCTCACCCCGAACACTTCGTTTAAAGCTGATACTAATCTATTGATTTAAGTTTCTCAAATTTTTTCAGCCTTCCTTTATTGCTGTCCCCATTGCAACTTATAAAATAGCGCTGTCACGGTTTTCACGTCGTTCGGACTGCTCCAATCTGATTATATCGATTTAGTCATTAAAAGTGGGTATATATTGCGACTTAAAACAACAAGGGTGGGTTACAATATTTTGTTAGGCCCAACGGACGGCTGAAGGGTTGGAAGCTATAGGAATCCTACAATTGCGCATCGAGCGAAGCGATTTGTATGCGCACTGATAAATTTCACAGTGTCTATCGATCTGTATGTCCGTCCGTCCATCTAGTTTTTAAATATCTCAAGAACGAATGCTGATATTCGCATACGGTGTTTTGCATGCGATAACATATAACCGTCGCCCCATATAGGTTTCATCAACACAAATCACGTATATAGGTATGGTAGGCCCCTTTAAAGAGGGTACCCCAGAATTTTTGTGACCGAGGAAAGATATAAATCAAATAATCTCAAATTAATCTATAAATAGTCATATCTCAAAACGCAGGCCCCTTATCAAAAAATGTTGCACACCTTTTATGTTCGCTTCGATAAGAACTGCTTTTAGTTGACCAATACTGTTTGCTAGACTTGCTAATAAAGGAATAGAGGCACACAATTGTGTCACAAGGAACCCATTTTAACCTTTTAAATATTATATTCTGTAAGAGAATCATTAATGTGGTCGTTATATATGTTTTCGGGGTCATTGAAAACACAGGAGTGATTAATTTGATTGTATCTGTGACCTTTTTGGAATGGCATTAAATCCCATTGGACTCCTTGAGTTAGTTGCATGATTTGGTGATTTTAAACGTAATGTTATAATATATTGTATTTGTGGTTATAAAGGTTTTCGAGGATGCTGAAAACGATTAAGTGACTTATTTGAGTGTATATGTGGCCGATATAGACCTTCTGGAATAGTACTGTATCCAGTGAGATATCCCTTGAGCCATACATGATGCCGTAATTGCAACCAAATGTTATAATTTGTTGCATTTGCGGTTATAAAGGATTTGAGCATGCTCCAAACAATATGATGGTATCTGTGATTAATATACCGTTTTTAGCTGATCCTACATATCCTTGGACTCGTCTGATCTGTGTATGAATTTGTGGCTTCAATCTGATGCTTTAATTAGTTAAATTTTCGAATTTAAACGTTTCCGTGGCTGGTATACAAGAAGAATCGACGAATGCAAAATTATATCTGTGACTACAATTGTCGCTTGCTCGCAGTGACACCGATCGGTGCGCAATCGTGGGTTGACCAAGCTTCTAGTTTAGCTATATCATAAAAATAGCCGTAGCATTGTAATTACCACATTTTTGAAACGGGTGTATGCTTTTCGCAGTTGTTACACGGCGTGCAGCTACTACAATATATTATTCCTCGTTATATCATGCTGCAAGTTTTGTCATCATGACACTCCAAACATTACATCTTTAAACATTGTCGTTACAAACACTGTAACATCAACAGCTGTAGTTAATGCAAGCGTCGTTAAAAATGTCAGGTGTTGCACGAAGCTTGTAATGAATGACAACATCGACATTACAAACGACAACTGCAGTGTAACGAGCACTGTGTTCATTGCGTAATCGTGTGCAAGCAGTACGCGCATCTTAATGTGAACCACGCGTTACATTACTTTCTACGTAATGTCAAATTATGTTTGGGACACCATCATCTTTTTTGGCGTGTATATGGGCATCGTCATATTGTTATTAGTAGTCATGTAAGTCCTCTACTAATTTGTTTTTTATGCATAGTAATTAGCGTACACAATGCAACTTTTGACCACGTATTTTCACGAAAAATATCAACAGTACGGCTTTCCACATACCATCAAATTATTCGAAGTCAGCTTTTTATAGTTTTTTAAACCTGCTAACATACTAGGTGTCGAAGACTCTATAGCACATGGAACGCAGTGTTGCGTAGTATATCCTGAAGACTATCATGCACCAAGTATGGTCATGATTATACAGCGATAACCCTTTAACATATAGTGATTTTGCAACGCAAACCCTGTATTACTTTCAATAAGTGTGATATGCAAGTAAGAACACGAAAACGAACTATAACAGTAAATTGATTATTGACGGCAATTCTTTCCTGCAAAAACTTCGTCATTAAAATTCGTTGCATCAGTTTTACCAAAACTAAGCAGTAAACGGAATGTGTATTTTAATAGTGTATCGATTGTGCCTTAGACAGCAGTATTTACTGCGTAATTTGTCAATAAATCTTTATGTTGAAATAAGAAAGTGCCAACCAACGGTTTTTTACAGATATATCCGTGTCAACAGCAGCTAATTTTAACAGTTTTTGTTTATAAATATGTAGCGAAACTTAACATTCTCATTCGAGTTTTATATAAATTATTTTAGAACGTGAATCAGGTAAAAACGAGAAAATTTCGTGTAAACAAAAAAGTTACATGAAATTAGTTTTTACTCAAATACCTATATTCGGCCAAAATAATTCTGGTTCAATACACTTTTTATTTGTCTAACTTGTCATAAAGTTGCAGCATCGTTTAGTATCATCAAGATTTGATGATGTTTCATTGAAGGGCATAACACTCTTCAGTTTTTGAGTGTTAAGCTTATACAGATGTCGCGGTGTATTTCGTGCTGCCCTTTGCATTTCATGGGGACGATAAATTTCCGCCTGTATTTCGATGGGAGGAATTTTGTCCCCATCGATTTCAGAAAGAGGAAATTTGTCCCACCTCTTGTTCGAGGGGGACAACTTGTCTCGCTTTGATTTTGTGGGAGGGACAAAGTCCCCTCGAAATCGAGGAAATGAAAATTGAATATGCCGTGCCGTTTAGCCTCTTTGATTACCGCTATCAACCGCACGGTGGATGATGCTGAACGCCGCCTGTGGCTGCAAAACGGCTTCATCACATATAGGGGCATCGAGTAACTGCGATTCAGGTTGCATTGTTTCTTCGCGTTGTAGATAGATGCTCTGTTAAGCTGTCAGCGGATGCAAAACAGCTATTTTGCCATTCGCGACGCCTGCGACGTGCTCTGTGAGCGAGGATTGATCGCTTTGATTCGTTGAATAGTTTTGAGCCGTGGCGCAATTTGCATGTGTATCAACCTGTTGATCTATAATAGTATCGGGGTTCTTAATATTTAACAACTGTTCACCGTTTTCGATCAGTTGATTTTGTTCATAAATCGATACAATTGATCTATTTTCATTGTTAATACAATTGGTTTTACCGCTTGCAACTGTATTCTTCTCCGTTCCTATTAACGGTTCTATTGATGGTAGACAGGGGTATTACCGAGGCTTTCGTCAGGCGTCTGCGCTCCCGGAGATATGCCCAATGCTTGAATTATTTGCATCACGGTATTAAAATTCTCGTTGTGTCTCTGATGGTAATTTTATAATTTGTTGCATTCCTAAAGTTTTACCCAAATACTTTCATCTTTTAGCTGCTCGATCTTTTGCGTAAGGATCCCTGCTACCTTTTCAGCTTAGGAATAATCGGCGCTTTAAATTCGTTATAGTAGTGGGGCGTATAGATCCATGAACTACTATCGTCGTTGTCAACAAAGTCAATACGTTATTGTTATGTGGTGTTGTTACCCGTCCTGGTTCCCTTTGACTTTCCGTTGTCGCAATCGTTGGAATGACATCGAACCTTTCAGCGACGTCCGCTGGCGTAAAGCTGTTGCCGTATTGTTGTTGTCTTTGTCGTTTGCGGCCTATATAACGGCATGGTCGGCCACCTATAATTAGAATTTATGGATATAGCGAAAGTACCTGGACACTGTTATGTGGGCTAGTGCTTAGGCTAATACAACATAAATTAAAATTCTTTGACTTTTGCCTTATGGAATGCTAAAAATTTGGCTGAATTCAAAAGTAAAATTAATTAAAAACGCCAAGTCCCACAGGTTACAAACACGTCGTGATCGCCATTTTAATTTTTATTTTGTTAAGAGGGTGGGTGTTACTTAAATTGGTTAAGTCGTCTAACGGTTTTTATGGAGGAGGTGAAGTTTCGTCGCTGTCGATATGTGTACTTTGCTTGGGATAGTAGAATTCCCTGTGTGATTTAAAAATATGCCACGAGTTTATAGAATTGTTAATAATCGTGTGGCTCCAACTGTTGTTACGGGTTCCTGCGCCACTGTTATGCAAAAAGAATGAGAGTGAATCAACAAGCAATATCGCCGCGAAAAAGATTTGGTAACGCAAAATATGACTCCGCTCAAAAGAGTAGTTGATACAGCTGTGTAATAACAATAGAACATCGAAACGCCTAGTGAATGTTTATTGTGAAATATTTCAGATACAACAATCATTTGGTGTGCGACCATATGATGCCAATTTCGACGGCCTAATACAAGATTTTTATAGTCAGCCGATTTCTGTCGATTATTAGTTTTGGCCGTGGCTCGTATAATTTTTCCGACTAATATTATTATTATAAGATTCTGTGTCGTGCTATGTAAGGCATTGGGGTTCCCGTATTATCAGAAATAAACTTGCCAAATTAGACTAAGTCCGGTTCGGTAGCACACTTTGGGTTATATAGATTCAGTTCTTCTGCAGGTGCAACAGGAACACAAGTGCAACAGCGAGCGGCTCTCACTGTTCGGTTACAAGAATAAATGCCCCAAGCCCATAACACTGCCAGTAACAGGAAAACGTTAAGTCTACTGTTACCTTCGTGTAACGAAGGCAATACGTTCGCTCTGCGGCTCCAAAAGCTACTGGTATTGGCTTTGGATATTGTTTCCAACGATATTTCACTCTCACCCAGTCCCAGTCCTAGTTACGAATGCAATGGTTTTATGGTCACAATTAATGCAACAACAATATCCCTAAACTATGTTCTATTCAAGCTCAAGAGTCTGTGTAATCGTAAATATTGAACTAACTTTAAAATTATGAAAGGAGAGACATTAAAATCAGTTCCAAATCTACTAGATAGATATTGATCCAGATTTTTGAGCAAAATCTCAAGAGATTCGTCAAATATACAAAAGTCGCGTAAAGAAAATTTTGAAAAAATATTTAGTAAAGCCTGAGCAGAGGGAAAACCGTAGTTAAACCTCAACAAGGCGTCAATCAAAGAAAAACGTACTAACTTTGGAAATGTGTTGCAGCTTCTCATTCTGCGACTTCTGTGTATTTTAGTTAATTTGTGTTTTAAGTGCTAATTTGCGCAACATGCAAATTACCAACATGAAAATTAAAAGCAACAACAATAATAACTTGTTGTGGAGAATATTGTTTAACCGACAGTAGTACATTTTTAATTAAAATTCACTGTCATAACGCAAACGCATTTTTTAATAATAAAATACAGAAATACCGTGAAATATATATTAGCATTTTCCCTATTCGGGTGATTTGATATAATCCATACGGCCAATGTAACCTTAAGGGGCGGAAATAAAACGCATGCTTTCTCGATATACTAAGCCTAGGCCTTTGTCTTAGCCTAAGCTAAGATCCCTATATGAGCCATGTACTAAGCCTAAGCCTAAGTCGGGGGGCTGTCGGCCCCCGAACCCCCTGCTCTAAGCTGTTCTTTTTTCTAACGTTATAACGTCCGGCAACATCCGGTAAAAGTGACATGAGCATTCAATACAATAACCAAATGAACTAAAATTATTTGCATTATTAACTGCATCTCGTCTCCCTAATATTAGGTTTAAATATTAGCACTGCATAAATCATCTTATATTTAGCAGGAATAAATATGTAACTGTAGCATATTCAAATTTCCGCGAAACCGTCAATAATTATCATGAGCCGCATTTGGCGATCACCACTGTGCTCAATATCTAAATCAAGAAGATTTTCATAATAACCTTGATATTTAAGCCAATAAAAACTGAGCGTTTTTGGTGTTGCCTCAGCTTTTGGGCTATTATCCTGTTTCTGACTATAGTTGGCTGATAATTTGCGTAAATTTGTGAACAGAATATATTTACGGTTAGCTATCACGTGATTCGTGTTCAAGTGTATAGATCTCTGAGAAGTTCTGCAGCAAGACAGCGATAGTGCTGTAGGTGGCTGAACGGGCTTGATCACAGGTAAATCAGAACTATTTCCACACACATAGCAGTCACTTGCTTTAATATAATATAAATGAAACTTCATTTTAAATAAACCTTAACATTTGAAATGTTGCAAAATTGTTTTAATTATTTTACAGTGGGCCGAAATTTAAGCTTCACAGCGTAGCGATTTATATCATTAAAATGGATAGCATAGCCTGACTGTTCGGCCGACTGTAAGCCCAGCTACCCTTTAACCTTTGTCTCAGTATAAGGCTGTCATAAGAGCACAAAATTATAAAATCGATGGCTTAGCCACATACTGCATACAGCATGTGCTCCTGTGCTTGCTTTGACCCTCAGTTTGTTTACTTACTTAAAGAGACAAAGGCGTTCCTGTCGACGTTATAAGCATTATGGATGTGCATTTTGCTTAACTTGGAGATCATCGATCAGACCCTTTGAATGTAAGGGTGCTATTAATTTTATAAGTGGATCAGGCTTAAAATAATTGCTTGTCACAATAATAACACGTCTTTAGATAAATTAAAATATTCAATTTTTCGACAGTACACAATGTTTTAGTATAAATTGACGTAGAAATTATACGTTTGTTAGACAAATAGGTTCGATTAGCTGGAAAGGATTAACACAATACTGATAGCTTAGAAATCAGACGTGTATTATTTATTGAGCGGCATAATTTCGTTGCAAAGGTCTTACAATATATTTTTGCATTCCTGTGTCTGTACAATATTTGTGAAACTGCTCTATTGTCTCGATATTTATAATAGATTACTTGCGCACAGCCCTTTGCTCAACAAGCATACATCAAATACAACGAATGAGAACTACAGCTGTCACATATCTACTGCTGCGTATTGCTGGAAATCAATCTGACAAACCTAAAACCTCGTTTATCTTTTTAGCTAACTGCAGTTGTTAGTGCAGAATTGAAGAAAAATATTGATTCTTACATGCACTTTACCGGTCACAATTACAATTCACTCTCGCCTTTCTAAGAAATCTATCTATCTTATAATGTAATTGCCGTATGTCTGTCTGTGTGTCTGTGTGCGTGTGTGTCCCAAGTTTTGGATTTGTCACTTATTATTGATCATAACTTTTTATGTAACAGGGTCGTTCCGACC
>JASANE010015991.1:0-73628 GCA_030248225.1 Trileptium ribeirensis | reverse complement strand
TTTAGGAAAGGCCAATTACTTTACATCACTTGATCTAATGAGCGGGTATTGGCAGGTGGCGATGAATAAGACAGATCGGAAAAAACAGCCTTTATCACTTACTCAGGGTTCTATGAATGGAAAGTTATGCTTTTTGGACTATGCAACGCTCCGGCAACATACCAACGACTTATGGAAAAGGTACTACATGGAATAAGTAGGAAATTCTGTGTCTGCTATATCGACAATATACATATCTTCTCAGAGACATTCGCAGAACGTTTAAATCATCTACGAGAGGTGTTTGCACGCTTGAGAAAGCATAACTTAAAACTAAAAATCACAAAATGCGACTTTTTAAAGCAATAAGTTTCATTTTTAGGCCACATAGTAGATAAAAATGGGCTCCAACTGGACCCTAATAAAATCAAATCAGTACAGGATTACTCTACACCTACTACTATTACTGAACTCAAACGTTTCCTTGGTATGACTAGCTACTATAGGCGCTTCATACTATGCTACCATGGCAGAACCATTACATAAGCTTTTGCGTAAGGATGTAAAATTTGTGTGGTCAACCTCTTGCACCGACGCCTTTGAACAGCTAAAATCATGTTTAGTTAAGGCGCCAGTACTTATATTTCTTGACTTTACTAAAGAGTTTTTTCTTCACACTGATGCTAGTGGAACAGAAATAGGTGCTGTATTAAGTCAACGTTACGACAACAACTTAAAACCTATTGCTTACGCTAGTCGCTCACTACAGAAAGCAGAACTTAATTATCCGGTTACATGGAATGAAGCACTAGCTATTATGTGGGCTGTTCAATATTTTAGGCCTTATTTATATTTAAAGCCATTCACTGTAATAACTGATCATAGACCACTGAAATGGTTACTAGAGCATCAACACACTTCTCCTAGGCTAACACGTTGGGCACTAAAGTTATTAGAGTATGACTTAACTATAGACTATGTAGCTGGTAAGCAGAACTGTGTCGCTGATGCACTATCTCGCGCACCACTATGTTATGCAATTAGCATCAGCAATTCGCAAGAGCAAAATAAGTCACTTGATAATTTTATCGGTGCTACACAAAATCTAGATTTAGGAAAACTAAAACAATTACAAACTCAAGACAAGGATATCGCGTTATTAATTAAGCGCTTAACTGAAAATAGTTCCGACGAACTATCTAGGAACTACCAACTACAAAATGGTGTGCTCTATAAGCGTTCCAAGGACAAACTTCTATTAGTGGTACCCGTAGCACTACGGCCAGAAATACTGCAAATCCATCATGACGATATCTTTGGTGGTCACTTTGGTGTTCGTAAAACTTTGAGCAAAATTATGACACACTACTACTGGCCTAAGATGATCAGTGATGTTCCAGACTATGTTAAACGTTGTCTTTCGTGTCAAACTAAGAAAGGCAAGGCTACAGCAAGAAAAGTACCACTACAGCCGATTGAGGTAACCAAACCTTTTGATAGAATTTCAATCGATTGCTTCGGACCGCTGCCACGGTCCAAGCACGGCAAAAAATATATTGTCGTCATTAGTGAATATCTTACTAAATGGATCGAAGCATACCCTACTATGGATATAACTGCTGAGACCATTTCTAAACTAATTGTGGAAAAATTCATGTGTGTCCACGGGGCATCTAAACAACTGCTAAGCGACAGAGGAACCAACTTTCTGAGTGATATAGTTAAGCAAATTTGCAAGTTACTAAATACACGTAAGGTCAATACTACGCCTTTTAATCCCAAATGGCATGGGCTTGTAGAAAAATTTAATCACATTATGTCTAACATGTTGTCCATGTACACTAATGCCCAACAAAATGACTGGAATGAGTACTTACCATTTATTCTGTTTGCTTATCGCACCAGTGTTCAGGAATCAACTAATGAAAGCCCTTTCTACTTGCTTTTTGGTAGGGACCCATACTTACCGTCCGATATAGCTCTATTTTCGGACCCCGGAACCACAGCTAATGAGCAAAACTATGCTACGGAAATAACTAAGAAACTGTCTCATGCGTGGAAAACTGCACTAAAAGTTATTGTTACTTTACAGGCAAGACAGAAGTCCTGCCATGATTGTGGGTCTAAAGAGCACACCTTCGGGGTTGGTGATCGAGCACTACTTTTTAGGTTAAAGAGAACTAAGGGCTTAACTACGAAATTGGGGCATCCATGGAGAGGGCCTTACAGGATATTGATTTTAATCCAACTACCGCTCTCATTCGAGCATGCGACTACCCTGATAAACCCAGCTTTCGAGTGAACGTCACTCAATTAATGCGCTTTTATGGCCCTTATGTCCCACGCTCAAACTTTGCATCATCAGGTAGTTCTGATACTAACGATGTTGCACGCGTACATATCCCGGTTTCTGAGAATGTTCCAACTCGCATAGAAGGGCGAACTTCTGAATCTAATACAGGAAGTCGATATCACTTCAGACCTCGTCTTAACCGAAACTAAACAACTTATTAGACTTATAAACATAATCTTAGGGTGTAAATATTACATTAACTTTTCGGTCTTTACATATTATATCTTAGCTCATTTCAGAAGAAATTAAGAGTGCAAATATTTATTTATTCTAATTTACTATTTTACTTATTTATTAGTTTAACCTATTATTTAAGTTGATTATCTTGGGGGATATTTCCATCTAGGGCTTCTTCGTCTACTCTACAATCTTTCTTACCGTTGAATCATCAAAACTTCGGACTTTCTAACATCATGACTACTAAGCCGAAACCGTACAGCTTTTGCATGCGACCTGAACGTCTTCCACAGTCTATAAGGTCTCGCTATGATCATGGAGAAACGTGCATTAGGTTTGAGGATTTCTATCGCTATGGTAACTGTGACTGCAGCGTAAGATCCATGTTCAACATATCTGACAGCATTTTGATTCAACAGCTTTTCTTCACACAACTAGTATCACGACTTGACTTGCTACCATCTGATGACGACTTGCAACAGCATAACTGTGCATTCGCTCACAAGATCTTGCACTTTCTGTTCGTCTTGATCGACATTAATCAGCCAGAACAAGGCCAGATCTATCGCCGACTACTCAAATTCATCGCCACGTTGACTCGTTAGCAGTTCAAAAATATACTTCTAACTTACGGACAGACAACGAACTTTAATGGTTCGTACTGGTCAATGTTCTTAAGGCATCTTGAACAAAGCAACTACCATCTCTGAGGCAATAACTCTTCACGTTCTTCGTTCACTACAGACAGCAAGCCAATGTTGTCGACATCCCCGATCTTGGCCGCTCGTTCGACTGAAAGTGACGAGGCGATGCCATCGATTTCGAAGGCAGACGATAAGATATCTGTGAGTGACTTGACTCCACCAAAAATCGAGCTTTTCGATGGGGATGAGATATCTGAACGAATGTCATTGTCAGAAAAAATGTCTGAACTATCTGATCCAACTTCATCGCAGTCGTTTCTTCAATGTCAAAATGAGCTAGCCGAAATTTGAAAATCTTGAGCAGAAATTCAGCGAAGAAATGACATTGACACGGTCTAAAATAGACCATCTCTCTGGGAAATTTGAACAATTCTTCGCCAAATTCAATGAATTTGGTGAACAGCTATGCAAACATCAAACTGAGTGGACCATTAATACCGACTCTGCCATGTTTGAACTGCATCTCGGGTTCCAGACTATCAGTCCATCTATTCACCAACTGCAACAGCAAATATTTCCAGTCTCTGCAATGTCTATACAAGAGATAGAAGTCCTAAACAACTAAAAATACTAGTCTCACTTTCATCTTCTTTCTTCCTTGTTTGTATAACCAACTGTTATTTATTTGGTTTGGTTTCTTTCAGGGGGTTGGATCCAATGCCGGACTCATATTATTTACTAAAATTACTGGTATTGGAATTTGATACCATATCATTTCTGTCATATCATATATACCATTTCATTAGGATACAATATCTGGTGTATAACGTTTACTATCACATTTTAGTTCTTCATTCGACATATTATTTGGACAAAGGTTTTTATTCCCAAGTATTGCTGATTTTTATATCATCCTTGTTTTATTATCATTCCTTAAGGGGGAAGGAGTGTGACTATTGCTTCATTGTTCTATTTTATTAATTTTACTAATACTATTAATCATAAGTTTAGTAGTGAATGCATGAATACTTAGTTTATGACGACTGGTATTCGATTACGTATGAAGATCTACATTGTATTTCTATGAGAAGTTTTGGACATTGTTTTGGCTGGTTCGGTGGAATTAAAAAAATAGTTTTGCTGGATCTGTCGTTGGCTTGGTTAGATTCGATGTTTTTGCTTCACAGAAGTGGGACACGAAGTTTGCTCGATACTCTGGTTTTTGGTAATTAATATTGTTAATGACTTTGCTTTAAATTATGTATACCGTATTACCTGGCCATACGGTACTAAATTGTTTTCGACTTTGCTACGGCCTGCATTAAACTAAAACGACTGTTACAATAATAATAATAAATTTCGATTTGAATGCACCAGCATTAATATGACATTTGCGTCCCGGTATTGTCACAACTGCTGACACAGGTTTTAATAATTTTCCCTACAGAAACGCAGCTTCGGATGGCTGATGCTCTATCGCATCCCAGCTTTTGTATGTAAACCCAAGTACGCAATAGGTTCACTTACAAAGTTAGAATATAAAAATGTGAACTTATTTTAAATATAATGCAAATTTACAATTGAAAATTTTTGCTTGCGGTCCATTGTACTTACCTCAGGCGTAGGAACTTGTATCTGTTCTTGTAACATTGAGCATTGTACATAAATTTGTGTAAATCTTGTCTTTCCTAGAAATTGGTTAATTTTGAAGATGCCGCGCAAATTTTGGAACCAATGTCAGCTCGATAAGTTCAGACCCAAAATTATCTATTACGCCCCGTTCCATTCCAAAAATTATTTCGATTTACATTTAGCATAAGTCGCGATAACTCCTTAACTCAGCTCGCCAATGTGGTTCGAACGAAATAACTGTGCGAAATTGATTATTTGTGAATCATCTGGTTGAGCTGAGTAGATTGCTACCAAAATTTCCGCTCTCTTCAATTTCGGGCAGGAAGGGCGATTCTAGGAAAGACAATCTTTAGTGCATAAATACATTGTTTGGGTGTAATGTATCATGAAACAGCCGTTAGTTGGTAAGCGCAGATCGCTGAAATAATAAAAGACAATAACACGCTCCGCTTAATGTTTACACTATAGTTAAAATTTTATTATAAATAGTGATAGTTAAAATTACATTTCACTTTAATACACAAACACAGAAAAACGTATGGAACACAAACTCAGTTATCGCTTAAAAATTATAAACTTTCATGATTGCTTAACACACCTTAGGACTATTTGGGCTAGCACAATGCAACTATGAAATTTATGCATATAAACCATAAAACCGGTAAACATTCCCTGCTATAAAACAGTTATATATTTGGAAAGAAGCATAATGTTAATGTTTTAAAAAAGCGTCTCCGTTTCACAGTGGCACCATGTACACATTATATATATCTTGCCAATGTTATACAATTCTGTTGACAAACATATGATGATTTTTCACCGTAACCTGCAATGGCCTTTTAAAAAAGCGTTTCCGTTTCATAGTGGCACCATGTATACATTATATATATCTTGCCAAAGTTATACAATTCTGTTGACAAACTTATGATGATTTTTCACCGTAACCTGCAATGGCCTTGGGCGGAAAGTTCGACACACATTGATATAAATACCTTGCCCAAAAATAGTTTAGTTGCTGCTTAGAATTTTATAGATTATATACAACAAATATCTTGTCTACTCGAAAACATTGCATACAGATTCATAACGCACCAGCAGGATAATTTGGCGTAAAATGAGTGCAAAATATTTGTGCAGCAAATAAATACTACCAGAACAATATATAACAGAAGCTTTTACTATTAATTATGATTATATGAGAAAAATTATTACCGTTTGATATTTATTCCGTAACGGCTATTTTAAACAGCATTTAGGGTTTAAGTATATATAATAACGGGGGCCTAAAAACAGTTTTGTCTTCCGTTTTCCTGAACATCCCACTATATGCGTTTTCTAGGGCGTAGAATACGATTCAGGAGTCAGTTTGTTGCTACGACTACCATAAAATTTGTTTGGTGTTTTGAGCTGCTGACCCCGAAAAATTTGAGTCGTTTCCTTTAGCCACCACCCAGAAATGATTAATTATGGAGACACAGCGATAATTCTGATATATACTATTCGACTCAGCTTGGTGAGATGATTCAGGAAAATATCCATTTTTAAAAAATTCTATTTTTTCAGTTCCACTTGGTACCCTAAATTTCTGAAAACTTTTTTCTCGATAAATGCTTAATTTTCTATATCTCTCAAACTGCATTGATGAGATGAGTGGAAGGATGGCAAAACAAATGCAATCGATTCATAGATTAACGATTTCTCTTCAACATTACCTCAACCCTTCAAACTCGTCAAGCTCCTGAACCCGTCAAACGATTCATGTGATTTTACCATTCGACTCAATTCGACAATGCGGTTATGCGGCGTTCACGTTATAATGCCCCCGCTGTTTGGAACTTTTGACCCCCTGTAGTCGCGACCCTACCGTATAGACAGTCAGGGTGACACCCATAATGTATATCAAATGCCGAGGGTGTACGACACACCCTTAGCTACTACATTTTTTCTAGACAGTGTCGTACACACCCTTAGCTACCGATTTGGCGCGAATTAACTATAACGGGCACCGTCTGTACCTAATGCGGTTTATTAGTCAACTGTCCTGTGGAGTTTTTCCTAAATTCTCCATATTTGTATCTAGCCCATTTGAACATTGCTCAAATAATTCCGAACACTGTCAATAAAACTGCCAGACACGGTGTGCCTGACACTTTCGGTAAGCGGTAATACGCGTAACTAGCTACCGTTGAAAAAATTTATTAAAAACATGAGGGTGTCTAAGACACCCTGTTGTCAACAGTGTGACACTGTGTGGGGTACATAGGTTCCAAACGTTTGGGACATTATAACGTGAACGCCGCATTAGAATGGTATATAAAATTATGCATTAATAGAGAAAAAAATTCGAAAATTTTGAGCATTAATGGGGATATAAAAATCGAAAAATATTTGTGTTATAAAAATCGATATTTTTAAAGCCAGCTCACTGAAACGATTGGCATGTTACCAAATTTATCGCTGCATCTTCAAAATGACCAAATTCTGCCTGGGGATAAAGGAAAAGATCCAACTATTGTGGGATCACGAGGACAAACACCCCAAAAAATTTGTGGTCGTATTGAAAAAAAACTTGCTACAGAGTCGCGTTCTACGCTCCGGGTAATATATAGGGTGATTTTCAGGAAGATCGAAGACAAAAATATTTGCGTGCTGGGTCCCCGCCATTATACTTAAAACACATTTAGTTTTTATTAACTTTTAAACTACATCGGCCTTTATGGTTTCCCGCTGACACGTGTCAAATTTGAAGCCATAAAACTGTCAAATAATTTAGTTTTGCCCCGCCACGAATTTATAAATATTTCTCCACCAATGAAAGAAGTTTGTACGCCCTGCACAGCGGCGAATCCACAAATTTGTGACAGGGGGCGGCAGTTTTACTAATACATTTTCGGCAGGGTGGATGGTTTTTACTGAAAATTTTCGACTAAATTCAAGTAACGATTCTTTAATCTTCTTAAGCATATTTCACGTTGGAGTATGACTGTACTCGCACAGCCCCTGCCCAGGGGTGCATCCGCCTGTTGTCCTGAAATCTACAAAAAGCTGATGCTGCTCTCGAACAAGAAATAATCATTGCGCGGCCAAATGTCTTCACAACGGAATAGGCCCAAAATATATTTCAAAATACAGTTTATGGACAGGGTTTTATGTAGCCGACATTTAATGGACGCGTCAGAAGCACTGCCTATTCCAATTAAATTTCCTGAAATTGCTTTGTGCAAAATGTGTTTCGGCATTTTGCGCTATATCGAAAATCTCTACATATAAATATCTATGAACATTTAATGAGATAAACTGCCAAATTTAATATAGTTTTTGGAGCAAACTATAATGCTAAAATTGTCCTACAATTCTAGCTTTGCAGGGAATTCGGCATTGTTTTCAAAAATCAAAGACACACAGCATGAAACTTCAGAAAAGTTATGAGCTGTCAAATTATAGTACGCAGTTTTCTACGCAGTATATACATTCTTTTAACATCCTAACAATGTTATTAGTGTATGGTAGTTATATAAACGATATTTACTATGAAAATAGATTGTAAGGATCGCACTTCTAAAAGCTAAGATTCCAATCAATAACCAATTTTCCAACTGAAATGATCCGCTATATAATTCAAACATTTCTGTGTCACAATCCTCAAAAACAGCTGATATGCGAATTACCACACTATAGCTTGGCCTAAACCGCAAAACACTGGTATTGATTTACGTATCTCGGATACAGAAAGAAATCTGCAGCAAATATTGACAGAATCGTTTTCGATAACACAAGAGAAAAAGCTGTACAGCTTTCGCCATGCTAATACATCACGAGTTCTAGGACGCTTCGATAAATAGCGCTTTAGCAAATTTGGCTTTAACATAATAGTTGAACCAGGAAACCAAAAGAATTAAGCAAAACATTGACCACCCAGCAACGGAGTTAGGTACCTCCTATAAGATAAATTCATGCATGAAATATAAATGCTGCGCCAAGAATAACCCACATCTAACCTGATATCACCTATTAAATCATTCTTTGCTTACAAAGAAAGGCAAATAAAATATTCTAACTCATCAAATTTAAAGTTGAACAGTTGTATCAATTTGTAACTGTGTAAATACTTTTAGCGAGAATTATAATCTGTTATTGCAGACTGTGAGCACAAGCGGGTATATTTCTTGCAGCAACTAAACCGTAGTGCCTAGATATACAGTACTAGTCAGAAATGAGCGTTGCTCGCTCGATGCTCGAAACATGTTATATCAGCGTTAGTTTGACACTCGCTTGTTCGAAAAGTACAATCACGCACCAGATAAGACAAGTCGATCCCAGCTTTCACACTTTTCACATTATACAAAGGACAGGACTTAGGAAAACATTTCAATCCCACAGAATGTTACCTCGTGGCGATGACTTTGGGACAGCAAGAAATAGCCGATACTTAGTTTTCGACAAACGGGTCTTTCGAACGTGAACGGTGACCAGTTGTAGTAGAAAATATTATTACCACAAAAACGAAATCCAACAAAAGAGACATTAATACAAAGGTACGAAAAAGGAAACGTGCGACAAACAAAAAACAGAGAGGATACTTTTATAATTTGGAGGGGTCCTCTAGACGCCCCTCTCCTGCAATGCACGTAATTAAAAATTATAACAAACAAATAAAAACATGTTCATATTCACAATACACAGCATATATCATAACAAAACACTGTTATCAATTCGACAGTAACATCGATCAATATCAATGATAAAGTATTAACATTGCACGTTTTGATCGAGTAGCTGTATTTCAACGTCTTGACTAAGCTACTAACAGTACGATATAAGGGCACTAGTTCCCTACCATATGGTAAGCGATATGATTAGCTTCTAGCACGTTTCACGCCTAATGTCACTGCAACACACCTTACACATTGCTGAATAAGATGACACTCGACATAAAATGTCAAAGTAAAAATTTATTACTCGTCACTATTTACTACAGCGTTAGGAGTAACGAGTATTAGTATATTAAATTTTATGTGAGAATTCAATAAACTTATTCCGATATGATACAATTATATATTATTGGCGACTAATTGCAAGAAAGATAGTACTGTAAAACTAAATCTAGTATAAGTATCCATGTAGAGTGTTTTTTGTTTCGTTAATTAAAAAATGGTAATTCAGCAAATTTACATATTGTGTAAATCTAACGAATCCGACCGGTTTTAATACAAAATACAGAAGTTTAACATTGTGGGTATCCGCTACGATAATATTTATATATGCCACACATCGTTAAGTATACAATGCCAATGAAAGTACAACGTGACTTGAATACTTTTTTAAATCGTTGTAAAATCTCCTTAAATGCTTTATGCAACACATTATTTATAATATATAAACGCAATATTCATCCAGTAAAAGCGTTGTGCAGTAACACTGGATGAATGTAAAATTATAAAGCATTTAGCGAATTCATTAAGAGAGTTTGTAAACAAAAAACTCGGGTTCCATGTCGGTTAAGCACAAAAATCATGATGTATAAGTCGAAAGTTGCCGCTGATACAATCTATACTTCCACTATTCAAATCAATATGAATTTGATTCGTGGCATTTTAGCTATCCTTAGTAACGTTTCTGCATTCGACGCAGCAGTCTAATTTTCCACACAGATGTTACATAATTGCGCAAAATTAGACTGAAACCGAAAGCACAATAATGGTGGTTATTTAAAGACAACACAGCCGAATTTCTGCCCGACTGCTAACTGGTTTGCAAATATTAGTATTATTGCTCACTATCCACCAGTTTTACGTTTGAGACATCATTTCGTTTTAGTAAATACAATCGTCGATCGACAAATAGATTGCAAAACGTGGACCCTTACACTACTCACCAGAGATGAGTGTTATGCATTTGATATTGGCTAAAAGTTCGTTCGGTGTTAGGACGAGAAATTCCAACGTTTTTAACATTTTTGGCGAACTTGTTTAAATTTGTTCGACTGTCGTTCAATGTTAGTTGGTTTGAAAGGCGACAGTAATATCTGACGAATACTGAATCTGTCGTTCTCTGCATTATTCTCAACCAATACCACAAAAATTTTCGTAATTTGGGCTATTACTAAGAAAACCGGAAATTCCAATGTAGAAGCATCAAAGGCACGTCCAAAGATACGTGCAAAAATTGAACGAAATGGCAAGAGTTGATTTAATGAAGGTACGGAAGCTGACATATTTTCCGGTTATCTCTCGGTCGTACTTGTTGAATATGAATTGAATATACGACATTATATTCTGACGTATTTTTATTCGGAGGCCTCCTGCGACGCCACCTGCGAAAATCAAAACCCCCGTTTTGAAGCAGGGATACTCTGGACAATGCCACATGGCAATTTTTTTCGCGAATACGAAGGTCAGAGTTTAAACGATATTTTGATTACACGAGATTTAACACTAATTCGATTTTAGCACGTTTAAGTAAATCTCAAATTTCGATTTCCATCTACTGCAATAGAACTGATTTCAATGTCGTTTGCGCTTTATTCTGGTCGAGATTGTACAAACATTAACCATTTATTACCGGTTATCTTATGCAGCAAGGTAAATAGTAATCTATCCTTCGTGCTCGCAAGAAAGCATTATTATAACTATCTTATTTGCAATAATACAGTTGCACAGCACACAACGAATTCCAAAGTTATTCGAATAATAGCGCAAAGATTCGTCGAACTGTGCGCGCCACGCAACACAGCGAGCTAAATATTGCATTGCAAAATGGCTGCTTTAAGCTAAAACGTCATACATTTTCGAACGCCAAATAACTTTAACTCTGTACATTATTACAAATAGGGAATTTTTTACGTTCTTGTGCTAACCACATAACACAATATTCAGTCATATTAGCACCGAAGTACACGACGGAGACACTCAACTGAGCAGCAGCTTCCAAAATATGAAACAGTGTAGTTCATCAGTTGAACCGCCTGAATTGTTAGTCCAGGATAGAGAAATTTTACTAGGCAATGTATCGTGGCTGGAATATAGTTTTGTCGATAACTCATAATAGTAGGAGGATCAGGAGAAACACAAACATGCACAGACATGTCGATTTCAATACTTGAAGTTCGCTCCAACAAAATACATTATGCCCGTCATAATATGGATTGGTAAACCATGTCACCAAAAACAACGTAACACCGATTATTGGTACGGTGGATCAGATGTGGCTGTTATTGCGGAAAAAAATGGAAGGTACGCCATGATGACGGCTAATAGAAGTATAAACAGTGGAATCGATGAACAAATAGCAATCTGAAAAAATAAAGCAAGAAATAGTGGTTCTTTTCTAGAATGCTCCACAGCCTGAAATTTGTCATATATAAAGATGTAGCGATAAGTTTTGTATCATCTGATTCAGCACGGACAAAAACATATATCCAGTTAGGAACGAAAATCAGTAAATAAAGAACTAAGTTAAACGTAAACGAACGTTATAACATGCGTTTATAAACGAACGTCAACGTAAACAAAATTCGTCGCGTTTTAGAATGAATTATTTTACGTTCGTTTATGAACGAATGTATACGCAAAGGAATGTTGAAACGTTCTTTTATAAACGAACGTTGTTGCGCCCGTTTTTGTGCACTTATTTCTGTCCGTGACTGTATTATTTGACTTAGTTCTGCCGATGGCTTATTTATGACATATTTTCGCTTTTTGAATTACGAATAGTGTTTGCACGTATTTAATCTCGGTAACAAAAAATTTCGAAAAAATTGTCAATAAATTGGTTATTTTCTACCATTAAAACTCCCTTCAACACATAATTCGACTGGTATGAAAATATAGATTAAGAGTTTATGCCAATTTATGTTCAAGAGTGTGCCTATGCCCGTAAAACATGAACACATACAGCTGATATTCACACCAATCGATCCAGCTCCAAAATGCGGTCATCAAACTTATAAATTGAGAATAAAATTAAATTTTTTTGCACCAAGGAATTTGATAACCAAATAACCGAATAAATTGCTACACAAATGGCAAATAAGTCACAGTAAAGCTGAGCCGCTGCAATACAACAAATGTTTTACTGTACTTAAACTTACAGTTCTTGTCTGGAACTCCAAGTCATCAATCATCGATTTGGATGTTGCGCGGGACTCATCATCAGATATTCCAATATCACCGCCACCGTTAGCTATATCTGTTCTCTCAGAGTTTATCACAAAACATGTAGCTTTCAATTGTTCGAGTTCAGCAATAAGCTTCGCTTTTTCTTCAGCCAGACGTTTCATGTCAAGTTGGGAGTCATTTAGCTAAAACAAAAAACTAACAAAATATTAGTGGGTTGCCATAGCGGTACCGGCAAATAACACTAACTTATTTACTAGGTAGCCGTTTCAAATCAGTTAACATTAACTTAAACTACAAAAAAACTAAAAAGATAATAGTCTGGGCGGGCTCTCCATTCGCTGAAAATTTTGCCATGGGGCCCCCTGGTTCCGAACCAGGGGGGGGGGGCGCCGCCCGATTTTGCCAGGGTGCATTTTTCGCAGAGAAAAACGGTTAAAACTCGTGTCAGAACACTGGAAAAATGGCTTTGTGGAGAGAAAAAGCGATTGTGAAGCAAATTTTGATAAAATTTGAGAAATTTTTGGCTTCAGAACGGAATTTTAGTACAAATGTTGATCCTTTTTTGTACTTTGGACCGATTGGAAACAAAGAGGCGATGAACCGGGGGAGCCCAAAATTATTCCAGGGGCACGAACCGGGCGGCACTTGTTCTGAACCAGGGGCACCGAAAAATGCCAGGCCCCCCACCCCAAATTTTGGAGAGCCCAGATAGTGGGTTGCCATAGCGGTATCGGCAAACAACACTGTAACTTAATTACCACCAACCGTTTCATGACACGTTGGAAGACATTTAACTAAAACAAAAAATTAACAAAATATTAATAGGTTGCCATAGCGGTACTGGTAAATAACACTGTACCTTAATTACCAGCGGTTAGAGCTAAACCTCGACCCATTGTGATTCACAAGGTTCATTACAAGATTTACTGCAATCATTTTCGATAAAGAGATTAATACTTAGCTAACGCCACCGGATGATTTCAATCATAGTAACAAAATTCCAATAATACTTGATCCAAAACTTAGTTTTTATTGTATTTCTTAAAAATGTTATAGCTTCTTACTTCACATAATTGTTGACAAAATTACTTAAGTATTGCAATTGGATGAAATAGGAATAATATGAAGTGAATCACGCAGCGCACTTACCCTTTAACGCACACTACCTACAAATTTCGACATCTCACATTATGAGTTTGTCATATGATGCTAGTTTTCATGTGCGTTGTTATTCGTTTAACTTGCGAGGTTCCTTAAGGAACTTAAAGCTCCTTAAGGCAGCAGCTGGGGGGAGCTCGGACCCCCCAATTTCTGAGTGGGTCGGTTCAAAAGCAACTGCTTATGAACCGACCCACCCAAAAAAACTGAAGGGGGGTCCGAGCGACCCCTCCCCAAAAAAAACTGGGGATCGGGGCATCTCGACCCCCCAGAAACTGGGGGTCAGGCCGGAAACGCCCGCGTCATCAAACACGGGTTTACATGTGAGTGCAGGGAAGTGTCATACTCTTCCCTTATGCACTCTTGGTACTACTTACTGGACTCTCGAAATTCACGGCACTCAGATTTCAGACGGTTCTGAGCGGGCGCCAAATAGCAAAATTTTAGGTTCGTCATGTGAAATTTTACTTTTCCATGTAAAAATAACCGATTTATGCAAAAATATTTTATTCTGTACACCTAGTAAGAAGCTAATAATTTTATAATATTAACCCAAAACTTTACTTAAAAAATTTTTTTAACATTAATTGTGATTAAAAACTCAAAATTTTCTAATGAGGCCGTTATTTTCCAATGAGGTCCAAGCTGGACCCAGTATGGTTTTGTTGTAAATTGTGTCTCAAACTAATATTTTGACAAAGTTATCGATTGAAATAAACATTTTAACTCCAATAATTTTTCTTTCCTTCGCAATTTCCCTAGTCTTTACTCAATTTTGCTATATCGTGTCAAAATTGCTAAAATTTTCCGCGCGCCTTCGGCATGCCGAGCCTCAGTAGCGATGTACGTGATATACGTTTATATATACGTATCTGTAAACGAAACGTTTATTTATTATGGTTAGAATTTGTGTACACACTCGTTTTCCCGCTCCAGATCAAGTGAAATCGTAATCAAATCAAGTCTGGGTCCAATGACTATTTTAATAAAAATAGGGTCCACTAACTTGTTTTTATACAGCAGACTTAAGTATCCAGCAAGTTCCACCTTTTTCCAACGTGTAACGTAATGTTTACATGAATACAGTTATCCACATTTCCTCCAAAAGTCATTCCCAGAGAAGACAGTAAGTTTTTCTAGCGGAAAAACCTTTTCTCTACAGTTTAACTATCATACGGTATTATTTTACAAAAATCGTATTACCATTTGAGATTGTTGAGACTGTTCCGATGTCAAACTAATACTGCTATCACTTCGGCCGCGTAGGCTTCCGCCGATCGTATCAATATCCCAATTCTTTTCAGCATTTAGCATGGCTTCCTTGAGTCGAACTAGGTCGCGGTTCGACTCAGCGAGGCGAATGTTTTCTGAACTCAGGCGGTTATTTTCTTTTTTCGAACTGTAACAAAAAAGAAATTATCATGGATAGATATTGACGATTTGAGATATCGACGGAGGGGGCGTTAGCCGGGGTTGGCGGTGAGGCAGGTCGTTTCAGGGGCGTGCTGAAAAAAGTTGACGACTATTCCCCAGTTCCCCAGCGACCCATTTTATATACCACCAGTTTTTCCAATTTTCGCCTTGATTTACCAATTTCTGCTAAAATTTTGGGCAAGCGATGCGGGGACGGGGGTAGGGGTGTCCTCAGGTATGATAGATGTCGTACATTAAAAGTGACACAGTTTCTATCTAGTTAGGTCACTGGCCTTTCCACAGGACCAAAGTTTTACATTTGGCCCCTGAGCTGGGGGCCCAGCTCTAACCTGGTAGAACTAGGAATACCTGGGGAATTTCCTCTAGTTTAACGGGGGAAACCCTTACTCCAAGTCAATTGGTAATCGATTTTATAAATACATTTTTGTCCTTTTCAAGAATTCACAACATTTTATCGGTTTATGATTCATATTTATTGTTTAAGCACTGAAAACGCGCATTTCTGCAGCCTATACTTCATTTTACTTGGGATTTGGTCATAAATACTTGAAATATAAGCAGTTATATTGAGTTTTGCGATATTATTAGTTTAAACTGTTAGAACGATCATTTTGGTGTGTCCTGAAAATACTTGGTGGTTGACTTGGGTGAAAGCTAAATTTATCTGGGGTCGCCCCGAAATCCTGGGGCGTTAGGAAATGTCTCCTCCCAATACCCGCTGTTGAGAGAGATTAACTTCAAAAACGATTCATGATTTTCAATTTATGTTTTCATTTGTTTTGGCTGTGCGAACTTTTCTATGGGAAATCCGCGTCTATCAATAACGTATCGCCAGCTATATGTGATTATTGATGAAAAGCTAAAAACTATTTATGTTAGCAAAAAATAGGTCATTATACCGTGCTGGCATCTCCACAATGGTGCAGGTGAGGTGCAGTATTCCCTTACGTGGCCACCATCCACTCGCTGAAATTTCCCTTATTTGCCCCCGCCGCCCTCTTAAGAATTGCCCACCTTCGATTATGTCTCATATTCTCCAGAACACAGAAAATAAAACTTTGGCAAGTGGACTATGAATAGTCTAGGTTGGGTGATAATGTAGTTGTGACACCTAATATATATGTAATACATTCGCTGCTGAAAGTAAGCACGCAAAGCAAATTCACGCCAAACATGTGAAGAAAAATTGAAATCCCATCGATGTTTTCTCTCGAGTATGAGTATGTTCCACAGAAATCACTCCATTTTTCGAAATAGCTATCATAGGATCAACTATTACTGTAAAAGTGACTCTGTTGCACTGCGCACTTCCAAACGCAGTACCCATACGACCCCAGCTATCTTAACATCATGGGCGGACCTAACGGAATCATTTCTCTCGGCAGATCCCAAGAAGCGTCGGTGCATAGCAAGCCACTGGAGCGTTTCACGGAATGTATTCGGATCCCTCCGGATGGATTGCACACGTCGCCTACTGGATATTACCTTTCAGGTCCCCTGAAAGGATGGATCCGTCAATTGCTCGCAGCCCAAAGGAGACCATACCGCTATTCCTTATCGGGACCCCAACTGGAAGTGTCAATCAGGAACATCGTTGGGGTTGCTCAAGGGGATTTTGGAAAGTAATAATTTATGGCCAGTGTGGCCACCACCAGGGTACGACAATCCCAAGACGTTTATAGTCGGGTCGTTCCGCTCCTACTATCGAGTTCGGAAAGCTCTTCCCTCGAATTTTCATAGACGGTGATAGCCCTTCTTAAATCTCGTACTAGTCCGTCGTATAGTATATACATATTGAATGGTCGGCGATTTTTAAGACGACAAGACTGAACGCAAGTCGTCGACTGAGGCGACGATTTCAAATCAGGTTTTTTGGTACATATCGCTTTTTTCTCGCAATATTTGGTACGTATCTCAATATTTTTAAGTTGTTCTAAGCACGACTATGGTACAATTTAGTGGTTTGAGTAACAAAATTTTCCTCAAAACTAGAGCTAGTTCATTAAATATTAACTTTACCAAGTATGAATGTTACGCTTATCCATAAAAAAATTTTTTTCTTCTTGCTAAACTGTAAAACTGGTTGAAGAGCGAGTATCGAGGGAAATTTTTTGTCAGAGTAAATTTTGACCCTTGTAATTTTAATAATTTGATCTCGGTATAGGTAAAAGCAAAAGGTAGTGCGATCCACGATTACCCGAAGCACCTTACACCAGACCTGTTCTTCTCGGTGTCAATTTTTCGCAGCTGAGGCGCTGCCTCAGCCGTTTTACTAATAAAGCTCAAGGTTACGTTCCAGTTGAAACGTACTGATTCCTAACGGCTTGTATATCCGAACTCTACTTCTCATGGGAATTAATTTTGCTATTTCGAGTCGTTCGTTATCACTGCGAAGCGATGGTGTTTGAGTAGGGGTGGGATCCTCCAAAGCTGACGAACCACGCGTCAACGGGAATCCCAATGTGACTATTTTATCACTTCCACATCCTCTGACACGATGTAACAATATATAGAGCTGTATTATACGAATGTATGAGTTCATGCGTCAATTTTGGAGTATAGGGCAGGGGTTAGAAGTTAGTTTAACTAGGTAAGACTCACTTGAGGGTAAGAATAATGGGTGACGATCAATCGTAAGCCATAGTCACCGGCCCTAAAGTGAGCAAAAATGGTTCAGAAAATGTTAAAATAATTATTCGTGAGTACTTTATTCCAAATAGAAACTTGCTGTCTTTAAGTGACAGCGGTCATTGCAACCGTAACGAAGTATCCTTAGGAATAGTATCCTAAATCGTGTCCTAAAACAACCGGTTCCTCGGTTTTGGACTGGGTTCATAGCCCCATTTATGAAAATGGTAGGGCAAACCTCAAAACTTGAATTTCTCAAAATTGTGCAAGCCTTTCTATGTAAAAATTTGTACATACGCTGGACCTATTTTCTTTATTTCTAAGGATCAGGTCAAAGGTCATATGCATAAGCGATCCGTCGGGTCAAGACCCGACATGTCTGATATAGTATCTCATTCACGATGCTGCTAAAATTTGTACATAAAATTTTGCAGTTTACTATTAAATTTATCAACTCTGGTAAATTTAATACGCAATTGCACCAACGGATCGGAGCTTAGCAACTCCGATACAGTCGTGCTGCATTTAAACCAAAACATAAAGGAAAAGAAACTGCAAAACTTAAACACAAATGTCCTGATGAATAAATCTAAATCTGCTTATACTTGAAGCTGTAACTGGGTAGATTTGTAAAAACCTGCGCTGGTTTTACTCCGCATGGATTTAATTTTCGTATCTTTGAAGGAGACATGGCTTTGCCGGGCTTAAGGTCTCAAATGAAAGATATAAAGTGTTTCTACTCGTAAAACAAAAATCATTTAAATTTCTGGGCGGAGTTTTGAATTATAAACGATTGATATTTTAGGCGGGGCGACCCAAGTGTGGGTCACTGGGCTCTTAAATCCGGCTAAGTTTTGTTAACCATAGGGTTCCGTTTGAAAAGCCAAATATTTGAGTAATATATAGCAAAAGTTTAGCAAAATTCCTGGAGGGAATTTTGCGCAAGAATAATTTAATTAATTTAGTTTACTACTGCAATTTCCAGTATGCAATTCTGTTGATGTATAAATTCGGTAAACGCGTACGCGGAAATCTTGAGCTACTAAACTTCTTGAAACCAAAATTATAACAAGGATCGCGTGATAATTCTAAATATTTTCCTAGAAAGGCATTGTTTAATCTCTGCCAAGGTGAATTCCTAACTGCTAGCTCGACTCAGGGAATCATGAAAAATTAGTATCCGCGAGTGTCGCGTTTATTTTGTACCCTTAACCCAAGACCGAGGGGAATTCAGAATGACTGGCAAGAATGAAAACTTTCTTCTAGGTCACTCGGGGTCAAATTTCCAAGACGAACGGACAACGGAGCACCAGACGGGGTGGGCTTCCATAGTCATGAAAACGGTCGTCTCCGATTTTTTCGCCTTCCTCCTCCCGCGCCCACCATTACGTACCGTCTCCAATCCTCATCCAACCCAACCACAGACCACGAACGAGACCAGACCATTCGAACCAAACGAAAAACCATATAGATTCGCTAAGAAAATAATCGTCGGACGGGGCAGTAAAGTCGTCCGAACTCGGCCCCGCCAAAGACAAACTGAATCACCGGCTTTAGTCGTGACAGCTAACTCCGATTGTCGGTGTCTTTGATTCCGATCTCCGGCCAATCGGAGACCGTTTAATAAGAACCGGGGTTTCGGTCTTTCCTTAATTCATACAATTAAATTTAAAATCGTGACTGCTAGCGTAAACCAACACAAATCCATCTAGATTAAATGTACTTAAAACGCTAGTTAATTTTAATGAGTGTCGTCTGCGAGGCCCCAAATTTTGTCATACGATCCCTGGTCCCGATCTTACCTAATCAAAATCGGCAATTTTCCTGCCAGATAATTTCAATAAGGATGCTTTTATACTTACTGTTAAATGAGCACTTTCAGAATTGCGAATTTGGTACATCCCCAAATGTGAGAGGTACAGTAGGTAGGGGTAACTCAGCGTCTCTTAAACTTGCAAACGAAATGTTTAACCCGGACATGGTAATTTGGGCCATCAATACCCTAAAACCTTTTAAGGCTCCTGGTATTGATGGTATTTATCCGATATATCTACAAACTGGTGCCCATATCTTAGTTGATAAATTAATCTTTTTAAAATCTGCGTATTTAAAGGATATATACCTGCACCGTGGAGGTTAGCCAGAACTGTGTTTATACCAAAGCCTTATAAAGATGACTATATGTCACCTAAGGCTTATAGAACTATCGTTCATGATTAAAATAATGGAGAAAATAATAGGTACAACATTCGGGAAAAATACTTTGCAGTTACCCACTAAAACATAATCAACATGCCTATATAGCTGGGAAATCTATTAACACAGCTCTTCACAATTTAGTTAATAAAGTACAACAAGGTTTTTCTAAATGCAATAGTATGATTGGTGCTTTTCTGGATATTAGCGGGGCTTTCAATAACACATCTTTTATGGCTATTGAACATGCGCTTTGCAGATTTCACATTCCGGTTTCTCTATGTTTATAATAAACGTGCTTAAAAGTCGGTTTGAAGTACCATCTGTTATGACTAGTACTGTTTATGTCAGAGTTAACTGTGGTTGTCCTCAAGGAGGTGTTATTTCGCCCCTGCTTTGGACTTTGGTAGATGATCTGTTGTGGAGCCTCAGAAGCCCATATATATTGGGACAAGCTTACTCGATTTTAGCCATGTTAGCTAAAGGTTCCAATGTCAGACTGGCGGGTTTAAGGCTTCAACATACTTTGAAAACAGTTGATGACTGGTATTCTAGAAATGGTTTAAAAGTACAACCGTCCAAATCAGTATTAGTTTGCTTCAGCCGCAAACGTAATCCAGAGGTATTGCCAACTCTAACTATGGATAATGTTGTAATGGATGTAAAGCCGTTGTCTTGTCTAGCTTTTTATATGGTGTTATTGTATGGTGGCATAAAACAACTATCCATACCAATAGAAATTATTCAAAGGCTTGCCCTGCTATATATAACTGGTGCCCTGAAATCAACCCCTACACAGGGCATGGAAGCTATTATAAAGTTAAAACCATTGCCACTTAAGTGTTTGGAATCTGCTTTAAAAGAATTCAGCCGAATAAAAGTCTCAAATTATTGGGGACAGTGTCTTAATATAGAACATTTTAAGATTGCTGGTACTGCTACTGAAACAATTTCTGTTATTAACATGCCTTCAGACCGGTGCAAAAAGAACTTTTGTCCAATTGTGAGTGTTTCATTGTTATACCAAATAGAGGTGATTATAGTCTAGATGATCATATGTCTAGTAATGCAATAGTTTGCGTTACAGACGGCTCGCGCTTGGATCATGGTAATACAACTAACAGAAGCTCAGGTGCAGTGATTTATATTCTAATCTGGTCCCAATGGTATATTTCCTTAGGTCAATATTGTGGTATTTTTTAATCAGAAGTTATGGTCATTGATCAGTGTGTACTGCACCTAATGGGTAGAGGAGTTAAAAAGAAGCACGTTTTCATATTTAGTGATAGTCAAGCTGCTATTAAAGCTATTATAAGTTGCTCAATTAAGTCTGATACAGTTAGGCAATGTAGGCTGTCGCTAGTTAAACTACTGACATATAATCAAGTAACATTAGCATGAATTCCCGGACATAGTGATTTTACCGGTAATGAAATTGCCGATGACCTTGCTAAAAGTGGTGCATCCGCAAGATTTATTGGATGTGAACCTGTAATAGGGATTAGTTTGCATTAAGCAGTGGTGCGAGACGCAGTGGCATAAAAGTTGGGAAGACGGCGCGTCCTGTCGCCAAACTCGGATATTTCTGCCTAGAATTAAAACGAAATTATCATCCTATGTGTGTAAATTAAAAAAACGTATGATGCAAGTAGTTAGAGCAATAACAGGACATTGTTTACTGGAATAAACATTTAAATATCATGAAACTTATCGCAAATGATTTCTGCAACTGGTGTCCAAATGAACTTGGCACTTCATCACACCTTATTCTCAAATGTAGTAAATTTGTTGATTTAAGGAGGAAATTCTTTGGTAAAGGTGTATTGCTTCATACTGCCCCCGATCTTCAACCAAATAAAATTTTAGGTTTCCTTAATAGAACTTTTTTTTGGAAATTTATATTTATGCAGGGTTTCGCAATGGGCCACTTCTGGTCTGAGCGGTTAGTCAATGCAACTATTTAACCCTCCATCATTCTTCTACTACTACTACTCCTCGCCGATTTATCCCAATTCTCCAGACCCTTAAATCCCCTTAACTCTTATCTCTCCAAAACCGTAGCTTTCGACCAAATGTTCCCAAATTATATAATAATAGTACATTACAAATTTTAATTATTAACTATATATTATTTTACTTTATAATTATAGAATTTCCTAAACATTGATATACATATATGCTTATATATAAGGAATACTATTTCAATATATAAAATTTACTTGATTAATATATAAATAACCTATATTTTAATATTAAATTTATAATTATAATATTTATAAACTATAGTAATATTACAGCTCCGTGCTGGATCGTTACGAGACAGATAAACTAATACGGCGTAAAAATAATTGGCAACATATAGGAATTTTGAACTACGCACTGTCATATGAGTTAATTCTTAAGCTCAATTTTTTGAATGAATTTAGCGACCCCTTTCCCGGCCGAATAGGCGTGTGTCTACGATTTAGCGATTTGTTATTTAGATATTTAGATACCCTTATCTTGCTAATTAATAAAAATTTCTTCATAAAACTTAAAACTATGAATCATACTGAATCAGTCGGATGCATAACGTTGCATTGATGGCATTTCTATATGAATTCATTGCATAGTTATAAAAGTGATACCAAAACCACCACCCAATGCATCCCAATACTACATGCATCCGCCATTTTGTAACCTTAAAAATTTTTTTGTTTGTCTCAACTAGCCGTTATAGACTATACGATGCCCAGTGCATGGTTTTCTAATAGACTGAGCTAAGGATAAGTTCTACAGTTATTGTCATATGATGCATACAATAATATTTACGAATAGTTTAATGTATTATATCGCAATCCTGGATCAAGACAATTTCGACGGTTTCTTATATACGTTCGACTGATGTCTGAATCAGCTTGACCGGAAGGTATATATATTATACAGGTATTTCTTTAATTATGACCGCAGGAATTTTTCATCAGATGAATCGAAGTATTGTTATCCTTGTGTACTTTTGTTGTATTATTATGAGTCGTTACCATTATTATGATTATTATTCGTTACCATTGTTACATGCTCATTGTAACGCTTATTGGCGCCATAAAGACATATCTACAGATACCGTGCATTGTATTATTATCCTCTATTACTATTTTGAATACATTGTCGTACGTATTTCGTTGATATAACTGTATGAACCTAAATATACCTTGTGCCGTATATTGTGTCGCTGATATAACTGTATGAACTTAAACGTACCTATACGCTGTATATTGTTTCATTGATATACTTGTATGAACCTAAATGTACCCTTATTTTATACCTTTCATATTATATTATATCGCTTGTTTATTAGTGCTCATAAAGTTCAATTGTCGTTACCGTTCGGTCGGGCTTGGTGAGGTACCTCGCAGTACCTTACTGACCGCGATCGTCCATTTTGCACTACATATCGATATTTATGTTGCAACAGTATTAATTTCTGATTCTACTCCATATACGGATTATTGCCATATATATGTCGCCGGCTGGGTGTCGTGCGGTATTTTGTGATACCTTACAATTCCCGACCAGCGAGTTATTGGTAGGACTGTGCGCCTCCCAACGTAACCAAATTCGCAGGAAAATTCGGCCTTAGTAGGGAAGCCGTCTTGATAGCGCTGACCCATATGGGTACTTCCAAAAAATGTGGTGCCTGCCGTGAAGCGAACAGTAATTGAGTCAAAATTCTGAAAATTTTTTGTAAAATTTACCCTTTGCCAAATTTACCAGTGTTGAAGTTTGTAGAAGACATTGACAACTTGCAAAATTAAATAAAATATCAGCTACCAGTTTTCATTTTACTGGCTAAGTTAGCTGATAAGATGAATTTCAAAATGACAATTTCAAATCCTCGGAATTGTGGGTCTTTACTCGGCTCATGTCCGTAACTTTCGGAATTGTTGAAAATTTGTTAGAAATGATCACATTTTCTAATACGAAATTTTTCAATCCTTTCCATGAGACAGGTCGCGTGCAACTCCAATCAGGATTTATAATGGTAATTGGGAATACCCTAAAAAATGGGTATTGACCAAATTAAAGTTAATTATTTTACGTTTATGTATAAAAATATTATATTTGGGCTTCCCGCCATAAGGTTTGCCTTGATCCCACAGTGGTCACCTTGGGTGCAGTATATACTATCGTGAAAATTGGGAAAATTTTCATTATGCGCATGTTATCGCTGTGTTCCCCTCGTAAAATTCGACACAAAACGTACCTCTCCACCCACAAAAAATTGATCCGAACCCGCTGAAGGTCCCTAAAGCCTTCGATCTTTTACCGTTAGTCGGAATGGGCTCCCCCCCGGAGGGCAATCTCCTCTTCTTGGTGTGAATCTTGGTGGGTATTGAGTATCAAAATGCTCGGATGGAAGAGCCGACTCTAAATCCGAGGCCCGTTTGATGTCTTGGAGCGTTTTAGCAATTAGAACCCCATTTCGCACCCGGGACCCGCGTTTGTTTGCTTTTCGACGTGTTGTTTACACAGACGCTTGGCCCACCCCATAGGTATATAAGTATATATTTATTTATCAGTCTATAAGTATAATAAATACATATATTTAATATAAAAATTTTATCAATATATTGTTAATTAAATAAAGTAGTTAACTAATAAGTTTAATATTAAATTTATGTAAATATGGTATGTCTATCCAGCCTTTTGGCGCATGTATATATTAATTTAATATTAAAATTATAAGATATTTATATATTTAGAAGTAAATATTAGTAACGTAATTATAAATTTAATAATTATATATTTATAATAAAGTAATTAAGCGAAACGTTTTTGTTTTCGTCAGAGATGGAAAATTCGGCATCGACTGTCCGTCCGTTGAACTCCTCAATAATACACTGGGCCAATTTTAGAAAACTTTTTTATTTGAAAGGCCTCATATCGGACAGGTGCAAGACATGGATTTTGTGAAAATTTCCTTTAGTTAATTAGTAATTGCCTAATTATTTAAGTGTGTTAGCCTATTTTTAATATTTTCAAACAAACATTGCACATTTTTCAATAAATAATTAGTGTAAAGATATTATTTTGGTACATATACTACATTACTTACTATTCGAGGAAGTTGAAAACATGTTAATTAGTTAAATAGCTAATTACTAATTAATTGTTAGCTAATTTTTTGAAAATTTTCAAACTGCTCAAAATTAAAAATAATTTGCGCCCGGGGGTTCTCTATGCCAATGATCACGAATATAACATTTCTGAAGCTCTAACACCTGGCAGTATATGCTAATTAGTTGATTAATTAACTAGGTAATGAGGTAATTTTATGCAAATTTTATAATCACTTCAAAATTGCAAATTTGTTTCGCTTGGGGTTTTCGACGTCGCTGATTATGAATATGTGGCGTTTAAAGCTCTATGATTTTATCATGGGTGCTTATTAGGTAATTTACTTAGCTAAATAGCTAATTTTTTAGCTAGTGAGCTTTTTGTATGGGGGATTTGATATCAATTGCCTAAAACATGATACTTATTATAAATTGATTTAAATAGTTAGTTGAAACACACGAGTAAGATGTTAAATAATCTAGCTGTTGCTCCGCCCAAATTTGTAATTTATTACGTTTGCTAATATAATTTAATAGGTAAGTATGAGGTTATTTACATGTGTGGCGAGGGGTTAATAATATAGTAATAGACTTACCGTACTTAATATTGGTAATTTATATTAATTTATAAATTAAGTAAATATTAAATTAATATTAAAATTAGTAATATTAGAATTAAAACCTAATAAATTAGGATTAAAACGGAGATAAGGGCCGTTGAAGGTTAGGGAATTACACCGTCTGGAAAATTGGAGCAAATCTTCTCGAAAAAAGACGATTTTGTTGACTAAGATCTGGGCCATCGGAGAGGTTGTCAAAATTTGGAGTCCCCAAACAGACTAATTACGCTTTAACGACCCAATAAATCCACCTAATTACGAGGAGAATGTCCTTTGGACTGGGGCCGCTACAGGTTTATGGTAGCCATTCTAAACCAAAATTTTATTGGATATTTTCTGAAAAGACCGGAACTCCGTAGTTCAGTTTGACTTCGGCAGCGAAAAAATCGGTCGACTTTACTAACCGGTTCTCTCTCGGTTATTATTAGTGCTGTTTGGCTTGAGTTTTCGGTTGGCTTTTTGATATTGCATCTCGCTTGAATGATCTTACGGGTGGACGATGGATAATCGGCGGAGAAAGCAGTACGCAAGTGCGGTTCCCTGAGTCAAGTTAGGAGCTATAAGCCGACCAAGGTTAAATAAAACTTTTCTTGATATATTTTATATATAACTGGAACAAAAACTATCATCCCTTTCCAACCTTTTGATCTTGTGCATGACCATGAAGCTTTGTATTCGATTTACACATACATACATATATTACCGTATTTAGACATTCGTGGAGTTGTATCACGAGCCACTGTTAGCAGTAATTGTAAGTAGGCCAACGCGTACGGCGCAAAATTCAGTTCAAGAATTTTTTCAGTAACACCTAGAGATACGATCTTTCAGACACGACCTCAAAATTTAATAATATTTTATTAGGTCCATGAACTCCGTGACTCGAAAATAGGACGCTCCACCTCAAAATCCCCTCCATGAATTTTGTTCAAATTTTGCTGAAGTATAGAGACACATCGATTTTCTAAATAGAACTCAACCGGGTTCGTTTACTCGGTGGCCCAAAATGGGCTTGCTCCCACTTAAAATTTAAATCGTGTATAACCCAAAGTTCCATTTGCAAAATAAAAATGATCAAAATTCCGACCAGGAATTTTGATGATTTTTATTTTTCAAATGGAAACTCGTTCAACCTTCCATTTGAGCCATTGAGCCCGGCAAAGCAATGGCTTGTTCAATAACCATAATAAATTTTAACCCGAGCAAAGCAAAAGGCACCCAGGTTTGTACACAGTAGCGTTGAACTAGATTTAGTTTCATAGCCATACTTTCAGATTTAGCTTTATAGTCTGTTTGCCAATTTCTTTTGTGTCTCTCTAGCTTACAAGTATCATCAGTGCAGCCCGGCTGTACCGGAGTCACCAATATCGGATACATCGTCGCTGTAAATGCCGTATCAAATTTAATAGTGTTCGTAAATTTGATATAAAACGGCAAAGCTTAGTACACAAATTTTAGCAACATCGCTAGGAGCGATGTCGTGTCTGTCTGGCCTCGACCCGACGGAACAATTTTTGAAAGGACTCGACGGAACAATTTTTGAAAGTAACGGTGACCCGGCCCTCAGAAATCAAGCAAGTGTCTCAAGTTCAGCCTGTTTGTAAATTTCCACAAAGAAAGACTGACACAATTTTTAGAAATTCATAATTTTAAGTTCGGCTAAGAAGCTCGTCCAAAACCGAGGAATCGAACAATAATTTGGGACCATAGCTTTGGTTTTGTAGCATTAGGAAACTTCTCAATGGTTGCATATTGACCGTTGGTTTCTGTGGAATAAATCCACTGCAATAATTAGAAACTACGAAAATTTGACTAAATTTCTATAGGGATTGAGACAATTATAGCGTGTCATTTGGTAGCTTCTGCACAGAAAATGTTTTATTTTAGGACACGTGGCTATGACCTAAAAGTTATCGTTGCCCTTAAATTTGCATGCTGAATTGAATCTTGGCTGGTAAACAAACTTCTTCCGGATGCCCTCATGCCCCGAAAATAGCGTAAAATCATACAAACGTATAATATGGCTATACAATTTACGTAAACCAACTAATGGAGATAACTTGTTTAAGGTGTCGCATTGATTAACTCACGGTTCATCAACTTAAGAGAGTTCCCATAGTATACTAGTACCATTGCTTCGCAACGATGACTAGCGACCCGATTAAAATAGCAAAATGATTCCACTTTGAGAAATAGAGTTCGGACATGCAAAATACTAGGAACCCGTTAAGTAGATGAAGTATTTCAACCCGGCTGCGCTCGTGGAAGTTCGGGATAGCTCCAGAGTGGTTAATTGTTTAGGCAAAGGTCCGCTCGCGAGCTAAACCATGCTGTTACTCGTTTTCGAGTGAGGACTAGTTAAGAAACCCAATAGTTAGTTTAAGAAAAACCACACAGGACGAACCAATTTTTGACGACCCGTATATAGTATTTCCGCACTGGGAATCCAATAATTGCGGCAGTGCGATCTTTCTTTGCGGTGGATCAAAGTTCAAGTTGAATAGAAAATTTGTATATAGTAAATTCGTGATTCTAGGGATCAATGTGGTCCTCAAGTTCTCCAAATGTAGTTAAGTTAGGCCTTTTGTTAGGAAATCAGACAACGTTCCGATAGGGATATCGTTTTGATCCTTAATCGTAGAAACTAGGGACTGAGGCTACGTTTCAGCCCTTTGACAAAATTCCCATAGAAGATTGATGGACAATTAGAAAGGATCTCGCCTAGAACTGAATGCGACTGTGAATTAAGAAGGTTATATATTGCAGTTATTTAGGTCAAATCGTATTTAGAAACATCACCCCAATATTTAAATGCTTTTTCGCAAACTAGTGACTAAGAGGACCATTTAGCAAAATTAATACTAAGTAAGCTTGCTTTGATCTCGAGGACAGTCTAAGTCTTCGAAACATCTTTTTATACAAGAGTCCCCATTACAGCGACAACGTCAATGCTAGTGAGAATACTATTCCATGACGTAGATTAGAAGTTCGTAACAACCCGGAGAAATTAAGGTCTCCCCCTCTTGACCTTGTGTAATTATAGCCTGTGCTTCGGGACAGCAAGAAAATTTAGGATGAAAATAACGACCTTATTAAATGGCACTTGAAACTTATTCATCAGTATTCTTACATTACCCAATGAGAACCCGTGTTTTTCAGTAGGGGCCCAGAAAACAGTTTAGGTGAGCTGAATTTCACATTAGGTCGCTAGTGGAAGCCAAATTGATCCTAAATTTCCCATTTTAGCGATCTTCCCAGGATACGGCTCGATCCAGCGCCTTTTTAGAAATTACAAATTTCCACAAAACTTCGCTGACAAAACACATTATCATTTTACCCACGTTTGATAAGTTAGGAGTTATGTACAAAAGTAGTAGGAAATTTCTAATAGGAAATCAAACTTTTTTAGGAAATCCAAATTTGGGAAAACTTGTTCCCAATCTACCTTTACCGGGACCTATAAGCCGAGCACTTCGCATTACGCGCCTCTGGTACGCAGTGGTTCACGAGTGTAACCATCAAAAATGGCTACACACGATATGTTTTCTAGTTACAATTCAGCTGAGCTTAGGCAATTAAAAAATATATAATAATATATACTATTTTACTTTGTATTTGTGTCGATCAAGGATGATGTTCCTGAACGCGAACGAGTCGCACAACCCGCCGAAACCGATCGTTACTTGACGTCAAATCCACCACATTTTCCGTAGTCCGTCCCCCCAAATCGGTAACCATATCTCTGGTCTGTAGTACGTGTATATAGTGAACTTTTGCCCATACTGGCGCGCTTAGCCAGTCACACTAGGTATTCTAAGTGCCAGCGAACTGGCCATCGGATAGGTTTAAGCAGAGCTGACACAAAAAGGCCAACCGCTAACACAGTTTGCCGTTTAAAAGAGACCTTCCCTGCATGATTGTGCGAGTATATATAGATATCTTTGGTTATGATAAGTATTGTACCTCTGGGAGCACCAAATCCCGAGCCACGAGTACATAAAGCTTTGTCGCCCGAAAAGAATCTTTCGCAGCGATACACTGATACAACATTATATAGATTCACAGCATATATATATAAGATGATGTATAGCTAATTCAATCACAAATTTATTTACTGTCATGCATGTCATTTCAACGAGTCGCACCGTTTCGGAGTCGAACCTCAGCCTTTGTATTGTATATACTCTTGCTACTGGAAGTTGTTTTCAGTGCTTTTTGTATGTCGTATGTTTGTATCTTTGTAATGAACATCCGTATCGTGTGCTATAGCAGTTGATTCGATGTCGAATAGGATGAGCAACCTCGAACTATCGGTCTTCAGCGCTTTCCTTCATACCCTCGAAGCGTACTTTTGACTCCAAACCCGATGTTTCCTGATTATGCCGCCCTTAGATTGCCTAAGCCAGCCAAGTGGTGTTGTATAATTAGCCTCGAGCCCTTCCCGCGTGCGATTCCCTTTTAGCCTAGCCCCCCGTGTCCAGTAAGGCAAGCACAGACGTCGTCAAAAAAGAGTAATTAATTTTGACAAAATGTTGACGGCTGTGAGCCTCCAATTAAAAGGGAGAAGACCCCGACATGACCCTGACCTTAATTGTAGTTGTAACGTTCGCATACTTATGATGTGCATTTACAGCATTATCCTATTGCCTTAACCGTTGCACTCATGTTTGTGTGTGTGTGCGATTTGCTTATAAATTAATGTTAATTCAGGAAAACCCCATGGTGGTCCCGAGTTTTTGATGCCCTATGTAGCGACACGTATTGAAAGTGTTGGAAATAGTCGCCCCGATCGACGACCTGCACTCATGCTTGACGCGAAAAGGTCGCAAGCTTTAGCGTAATTCGCCGATGCCTCAATGAGTAAGTACGGCTCGGGCGACGGGAAATTTCCCCAATAACTCCCCGCCACCGTTGATAGAAAAGTCTAGAAGGGACGATCAACCAACCGATCGTTTAGCTTGAATCGACCAGCCGCGATCCGATGTTAAACGTCTAGGATTGTCGGACCCTACTGTGGGCTAGGGCCAAAAGAATCAATCAATCAATCAAACTGACACTTCCAGGTGGAACTAGGATAGAAAATAGTGGTATCTTTGGCCGGTGAGCAGGCGACAGAGCCAACCTTCCTGGGGACCTCAAAGATATTACCACATAGAATACGTGGGCAACCCATCCGACATGATTAGAACACACCGTGTGAAGCGCTCCTGGGGCTTGCTAAGTTCCGTGGCTTCTTGCAACCGACCGAGAAAAAGATTGAATCCCGTAGGTCCGCCCTTGAGGTTACGATAGCGGGGTCGTATGGGCATTGCGTTACCTAACGCCGCTGTTGCACTAACTTAATCATAATTTATTAGTTATATAATATTTACTTAATAATATTAATAAACTATATCTTAATAATAAATTCATAAATATACTAACTATATTTACTTAATAAATATATTAACTATATTACTGCATTAATTTTATATTAAGTTTATTATATACATACTGTTTGCTGACTAAATATATTAAGCAATATTTAATGTCGATTTATATTAAAGTCTTCAATTATAATTATAGACATGTATATATCCAAGTATATGGGTGACACGGCTCCAGGTAGATACGGTACCTGTTTTCGAAAACAACAACAGAGAAAAACAAACAAATAAACGCGGGAGTGGGACATGTGAAAGGGTTCCTAATCCCTCACCCTGGGGGCTAAGCGAGCTACCAACCTAGGATCCAGACTCGGCTCCTCAAGCAGATTGTTTTGATACCCAACACCACAGGGATAAGAGGAAGAGGAGGAATCCAGGTTCTCAGGTGAGCCCATCCTGGATTACAGTAGGAAAACAGAAAGCATCAGAGGCCTTAAACGGGCAAAGGTAATATTTCAGGGACTAAAGAGGGAACACAACCATGGGTAGATAAGCCAAATATGCCCACCCGGAAAATTTCCGTAATTTTTATGGACACTGTACCCAAGGTGGCCACACCACGGTTCATACAGGGCTCAAATTTAACCCTAGAGTCCGGAAAACCTTACTATAATTTTTGTATCGATATACATTAAGTAATTAATAAAATAACTATTTATAATTCATGCCAACACCCAAATTTAGAGACGAACCTCAGTTAATCCTTCCTAAGTACGTGAATTTCGTGCGGCTTCTCATTGGAAAAATCGAACCGTTTTGTGCCGGAAAAGTCTAGCCCGCTTAAAATTTCTAAACGTACCAGCGTTGTGGACTGGAACAGCGATGACCTTCAATTCCGAAAATTGGGAATTAACATTTTAAAATTCATTTTGTTCGCTAAAATTTTCCTCGTCCACAGTTAAAATAACACTGAGGAAATTGATAATGTTTTATACTTACAATTTTAAGATTTTCCAAAATTTGCTGTTCGCTGGATGGAGAACAGCCACAACTCGGACACTTTTTTGTAGGTATGGGCGGTACGGACGGGTTCCTTAAAATGTAAATTTTTTCTCACTTACAACCTAAGTGCTCTCTTTCCTCTCACATAGCGTCATTTCATGTTTTATACCTATTATGAGTAAAAAGATCGCATAATACAGGTACAAAACACGGGTCGGGAACTGTAAGGTATCCAGAAATACCTCACCAAATCATGAAATTGTCAACACACGATATAAAAATGACACGAATAAAATGGTATGTATATAGTCAATATAAGACCACAAAAAATCAAATACGTATATACGTAAATCAACATTCGACCGCTTATACTGGCGATTTCGACAATATGTAGTATGATTATATTGACAGGTCAAACAAGTATAATAGTGGACTATACAATGGTAATCATAAGTCATAGAATTACAACAATAGCTCATACAATGGTAATGAATTCGGAGATAGAGATGCGCTAGCTTCGGAATACAAAAAAATCTCACTAGACCGCACTCTGGTGAAAAAGATGGTCGTCTGTTTATTGTTCTCTGTTAACAGGACTTCGTTATCTCAACATAAACAGATATGGACGTGTGAGGCCTCTTTATAAAAACTGCAATACTCTAGATTGCCTTTTGGAGGTTTTATTCCGATTTGGCCCACCCACGTCCCACTATAGGGGGTCAAAGGTGGTACCCAGGGGTACACGGCTAATATGGGCTATTTTTGGGTCATTTTTGCTCATAACTCGACAACCTTTGAGCCGATTTGAATAATTTTGATAACTAATCATGTGTCCTATTAAGCTTTATTTATGGGTATATAAATTGTTTTGGTAGGGTCCCTATAGAGCATGGGGGACGTTTGAAAATGGACAAATTTGCAAAATTTTGGTCAAATTTTGTCGAGGTGTAGCTATGTAACCACTCATACGATTCGAATGAAATCTGGTGTGTGGATAGAGCTGCTGTGGGCTACCTGCGGGTGCCAACAGATTTGATGTAGGACCCCTGGGTCAATTGGTATTTGAGGCCAAATTTGGGCCCGACGCCATATATAGTCATCCGTGAAATTACCGTTTCCAACGGTATATTAACAGATTTGTGGCTCAAAATAAAGGGACGAGTGTCATACGGTCTGCAGCAAATTTTATTTATGTTTTCTGTGCTACTGAGCTTTTGTTATGATTCTTATATATACATAGATTACATAGATATGTTGTTCACGATTCGTAAGCACTTGAGAGGTTGAGTTAACCTTCGCAGGTTTGCTGCATCTATGCCTTATTGAACAGCAGATTAATAAATATTTTTTCGTGAATTACATCTTTCTCGAACAGGAATATATTTTAATGAGTTGTTCCACTGTATTTTGACGTTACAGTTTCTCATTTCTCCGAATTCATACACTCGGCATGTTGCCAAGATCCTAGTAATTAGCCAAGATCGTACAATTATAACAATGACTCATACAAAGGCAATGATAGATTATACAATAAAAACAGCCCATGCAATGGTAATGATAGATCATACAATAATTACATTAATGAGCGACAGTAAATATGAATAATGCCAAATGCATTAAGCTCACAAGTACTTAGTTCATACACGGTCACAAACGCACACATACTCGCCCAGGGGAGATGAACATAGACTTTGTTAAAAAACATTGATTTTGGTTCTGATTTCTACAACGGGCATAATCTTATGATTCCATAATGTTGCCCATTACACTTTAGAGGGGATTAGTCTATCGCGTAACGATCCAGAATGGATCTGTTACATCGAAAATACTAAAAGATGCTGTATAAACTTATTATGAGGAAGACCTTTGTACCTAATACATAAATATATATTAATCATTATTTCACTGCGCCGGCAAGTTATATCCATATCTATTCTGTCTATACTATAGTATACTAGCTAGAATCATATAACACAAATATAAAATTGCACCATATATAAATTGTAATATCACTTATATGTCAGCATAAAATTTCCGATAATTTCCAAAAAGCAGGATTTGAATTATTTTCCCCATAGAGAAGCAGTGTCGTACTACCGGTCGAAATACACTTACGAAACAACTTCAGATACTTACGATTTGATTTCCTTTTCGATCGCCGAAATCCTAGTTAGAAGCGACGAACATTCATCTTTGAGCAACGCAAATTCGGCTAAAATTAATAATATGGTTACGTGGGATTATTGAGAATAGTAGCAAACATAGCAAGTACTTGGCTCTGCTGGACTGCCCGTGTAAGAATACTTTTTTAATAATTTAAATATAGCAAAAGTATAATATATAATAGTATTTGAGTATTTCTTATTAGTTTTGTCGTACGCGTGAGTCCACTTTGGGTAAATACACTTGGTTGTTCTTTTGGCAAATCAGTTCACGATCGTAAAAGCGACCAATGCACAAAGTTATTATTTTTCGTTATGTAAGCGAACAAAAATTTGCGATTGTGATACAGCAAAATGTAGTTGTTGTTAGCGGTCGATATTATACGACTTAACATGTGCTGTCTGTACGACAGACCGCGAACATAGCTATCCGATTCACCATGTCTAAACACCGATAACCGTGCGAAATGTAGAAATGTGCATGTACGCAAATTCCGTTCCTACATCACAGAACCCTTGTTCGGGTCCATTAAAATGCAAATACCGATGACATAAATATGACCACGAACGATTCAGTTAATGATTTTGATAAAAGAACAACATGGTATACGTACACAAAGGGGACTCATTCAATACAATAATGTAGCTGTAATATATAGTTGTTCATTATATAAATGAAATTAAAGTAATGTTGTAAGAAATGGTTTTGCGACTTTTCAATTTACTTTGATTTCTGGCAGCTTGACGATGCAGTTTCATTTGAACGCTGTCTATATCCATACCCGACGTTGAAAGAAGGCTCTTTTGCAATTCGAGTTCTTCCGTTACCTTCCGAAGCTTATCTGAAATGTCAACATCCGAAATAAAGAAATAGAAAAATATACAGCTACACAGGTAGCTGTGAAGTGAAGTCGACAATATTAGAGATATCAAATCTAAAAGAATATGAAATCTCTGTGCGAATTTACCCAAATCATATCTCACGAGTATAGGTAAAAAGGGTACAGAATGGACGACTTGTTTGACGAGTGGACGACTTGCTCAAACTAAGAGTTCATTATACAAATATCACAGAAAAGTATGACACTCGGTCATTCTCTTTATCGATAATGTGGTTATTTTTCGGCTTTCCCCTATCGTCCCACTTAAATATTGCACAGGTTATCTCCGAATGTTCTTTGGGCGATATCGGCAACACACCACAATGTGGGCAAGTTTCTTGGGGAGGGGGACAAACCATCACGTCGCCAATAACCAACGAGATAAGAACAAGAGTAACAATCAACAGTGTCTTCGCTTCCTGCTTCCGGGGGTCTCACTGGTTATCAAGGGACTGATAGTTGGTACACACAAGAAACCGAAGAATGACCACATTATCACAAAACGAAAAGCACATGAGCATTACCAAGTGTCACACTCTTCTACATATAACTTTTTTATTCTGCAGTAACTTTAAGCACAATAGAATAATTGACAATACTGTCAGACACTTCATCAATCAAATGACTTGTTTGATGGCATACCAAGAATGTAACAATTTTCATCACAATTTCGGTGATACGGCGGCATTGCACAAATACCGGCCGTAAATATTGAATCAGATGTGAATCCCGGGAAGGATAGAAAACTCAAATAAGGATCTCATGTAAACAAGTTTTTTAGTTCTTTCAAAACAGCTTAAAATTAAATTCTATCCTGTTATCGCGCCGCGATTAGGGCATTTTTATTTGAATTAGCAAATTTTTGTCAGTACTGTATTTTTTCGTTGTCGACAAAAATCTTTATCGGCCGGAGTGCACAGTAATTAGACATTTTGTAACTTACATACGTATTTGAGTAAACAAATATAAGATTACTTTTAAGCGCTTCATTCTCCTGGCGTTGGCTTTTGTACAGTTGTTGAATGTTTTGAACCTGGGCTAAAACGAAAAAAACAAAGACAAATGTTATTAAATCATTAAGACATTAAATGTGAAATATTTCCAGTCCATTCCACGGTAAGACCAGTATTCAAACAGTTCATTCACGAAGTTTCAGGGTTTTCAACGTTTTGTGTCAAAAATAATAAACAAAAACAAATACCAGTAACACGCAAGCTAGGGTGAAACGGAGCGAGCATGGTTTCATAAGTGGTAATATTGTGTAATCACTTAAAATAGTCTGCGTTTGATGTATACACTACATTAATCCTCACAGAACCCATTGGAAACCTTAAAACCTCGTGGACCCTAAACCCATCAAAAACTGAAATAGGGTGAAGTATTCGCACCATCATATTCAGCATGCCTAAAAATCGATATATAGACCATTGATTCCCTGTATGCAAAACGTAGCCAAACTACTGAAGGGTAGACTCACTGCATTTTGGCAATCGGATTCATTGACCCTACATCCACTGAAAACATCTGAAAAGTATTAAATATTTGTGCTGAACTCTATATAACCAAACCAACGTATTCAGTGTACCGAAAAACTTATACATGGAAAATTCTTGATGTCCAGTAAGCAATAAATAACCAAATGCAAACTTACTACATTTTGGAAATGGGATTCTTCGATCGTAAAATCCTTGAAATAATCTTACATAGTCAAGTTGGGCTCTAAATAGCAAAACCGTCGTATTCAGCGTGCTTGATAACGTAACATACACCCGCTGTAAGAAATTAACAAAATCGTTATTTCGGGCAAAAGGTCAAAAAGCAGACAAAAAATTTTATATCGATTTTCCCCTGTTTTCAGTGGAAACTCCACTCCCTTCGTTTTAATAATACATCTATGACATTTGTGGGGTTAACTGTTAAACTATATCCATACACTGTCAGTTTTTGTACAGGCACTACAACCAATTGTCGACGATGAACAAGATGATTCAAATTCGTCGCGTAGAGACAGAATAACAGCTGATTGCCATCCAATAAGCAAATAGCTATTTGTTATTATTATACGTATACGATCAAATAAGATATATAATTTAAAAAATCTGAGAATCTATTTGGCCAAAATAGTAAAATGGTCATTCCTTCTCAATTTTACAAATCTGACCTGTCCACAACCTTCCGAGAACTGGAAGGGAACTTCTGGTGCCCCATATTTATTATCGAGGGAAAAAGTGAGTGGAGGGAAAAATTGCTTTAAAATACTATGTAGTTTTACTGCCCTACATGTATTTTCAAGCTATAAAATGACGGTTTAGCATTAGAGATAATGGTAATAATTTTTAAAAACATTTTGCATACAAAAACCATAAATTTTGAGACACAAAAAATTTTTGGGTTTAGCTAAACATGGTGGGTTTCGTCCGAGTGGAGGGATGGACATATGAAAAAATCTCACGGATATGTGTGAATTTAGGAAGTGGAGTCCCCCACGCCCACAGTGGGCAGGTCAGCAAATTTTAGTTAGACAAATGACCTGACCTTTTGCACTACATAAAACGGAAACTTTAAATAAATATTACTCTCTTAATCAAAAACTTAATTTCGAAAATCCATACATATCGTGATGAGTTACGGTTGGCACAAAACAGTCAAACAAATTTTTGCACGATTGAACGCTATGTGAAGAAAGACTGCTCCGATTATGTGAATAAATGGGTATATTGTGTGTATACATGTATTCGGTATACATAAAATAATTACACACAATTATTACAATATTACCACAAGCAGACTGTATTCATCAGGTACGGTACTCGTTGTGTTAAAATAATCTCTACATATTGGCAAATTCAACAGTGTTTAGCACCAACAACCAACAATTTTAGAGAAAATGCAAACTTTTTCCAGACGCTGTGTTACGCATTATGACCTAAAATTGCGCTACATATTATTCATCTTGATTTCACAAATTCTTCGTAGTGTTATTCGCTAAATAGTCAAGATTTGCAAATTTAGTTATCTGGAAACATATGTATAAAAAACTAAAGCCGTTGCTTAAACAACCTACGATATATTGTCAGGATTTCAACAACTGAGTTTTTCGCATAAATTACTGAGATAATTTTGTACATATAAAGAGCAACGAGGTCACTTGTCCATGTCAAGTTTCCCCGGAATGATAGGATGTTTTACCTTTCTAAGCCAAAACCCAAAGCTAAGACAAACGCCTAAGCTTTGTCCTACGTGGTCCTTTGGTGTTTAGTCCCACAGGTAGATTACACACAACTACGACGATGCGAGCACCAAGGGATATATTATTTTGTGAGCTTAATCCGAAGACCTTAATGTGTAGCACTTATAATAAAGACAGTTTATTTCCACACTACGACAAATTACAATTTTTACACAAACGTTTAAACAAATAAACGGCTGAACCGTACTCACCTTGATTGCACAACTTCTGAGGCCTGATATAACTGCGCAACCGCTTAAATACCCGAGCTAGAGGTTTGCTCCCAACTTTCTCCCCATTGATTTCTCTAAGCGATCGAAATTACATAATAAGTTTTCCAAGTTTTACTCTGGTTCCACTCCCGTAAAATTCCCTCTTAAACCTAAGTGAATTTTAGTCGTTAGAGAATGAGTTTTTATAGATTTTCCCGAATTCCGAAGTATAAACAAATTTTACGATTTTAGTCGAAAATCCAGCAGATACACATACACATATCCGCTAATATCGGCCTAATGCTTAAGGCACCCAACCCTTACACTCAAATTCAATATATTTTCAAGTTATGGCCTAGACTCACATATAACTCTCGTATTTTCTGTTACGCATGTAAAACTCTCTCGAAATTAGCTAAGTTTTAAAGTGCTCCTGTGCCCTGTATAAAAATTCCAGCACAAGATAAATACATTACATGCACATATAGACACAAACACATGTACACAAGTTTGCCAACATATAAATTACTTATTCATAATCACACATCTTGTGTAGATACACGTACAATACACATACCTTTGCAACACAGTTACAATCAACAACTATAGCGCATAATAAACACTAATGCATGGCACAAACAGTAAACAACAAACGTTATACAGCAACCGATATGCAGGTACGTTTAGCAAATTCCAACGTTGAGGTTCAAGTAAAAACCTTTTAGGGTATAGAGTAGATAGATACGAACCGTTGCATTACCCCCTCTTCCGCATAAAAATTTGTCCCCAAATTTTCCTTACGTTTGCACTACAACCTATTTTACATAGAAAAAGACATTAACCATACTCAATACATCAATCAATCGTTAATCAATCATATCAATCCATTCACTCAAAATACGATCAACGAATCAATCCGTCAAACCAGTCATTCATTATCCAACAATTTTTTATCACTGTCAGCATCTTCTATTAAAGCAGTAGTCTTTTTAGGCATTGTCTGTAGTTTATCACGTTTAAACCAATCGACACCCGCACTATTAAACACCACCACTATGCTGTACCATATTAATCCGAATTCACACCAGTTGTTCCTTACAAAAGTTTGCACCAACCGTATAGCTAAAACAAGAGCACTCCGCACACAATAATTGAGCAAACCACCGCCACCGCATCAATAATTACGTTGAACCAACCCTACCAATCAGCTGCCCGCAATGCCCCATAAGGTGATGTTCTATAGTCTTGTATACCCTTATATTGATACAGTTGGCACGAACAACGGTCACAAAAGACATGCATTTTACGCGCAATTTTGCAGACACCAAACCACACAACCGTAGTCACGCAACATTTGGGATTTCAGGACCAGGGATTAGGAAAAATAATAAACTGTGTAGGTACCAATTTTGTTCGGAATTTGAACCAATTCACACCTCGATGGTTTGTCAAAAGAATTATAACCAATGCATTCAGTTTCCGCATTTGATTGACAATTCAAGAGGAGATAGGTGGCTAAACTGTAAAAATTAATATTTCATATTTACCCCAGAAAAGGCGTGATACAATCTTTTTTTACGCCGCGATACACAAAACACACAAGTAGACACATAAGTATTCACAAGCGCACACACATTTAATTCCGTTGTAATTCTAACTGACATCTCATTGAACATAAAAGCAAATTTATAGCTTCATACCACTTTTATTTAACAAAACCACCTAAACAAATTACCACAACGCAGATGCATTTCTCAATTTTTGGTTATGATATGTTTTATTATCAACGAATATGATAAATATATGTCAATTGATTTATGACAATATATGTAATAATTGTTTTAAAAGAACATATCACTTCCACTATTGTTGACACATCGATTCTCGATCACGTGTTGCACAAATACCAAAAATATACCGATAACTAAGTTATATATACGGGACACCAACAAGATACGGGTACTGTCAATTACGTTCTACAATCACCACCGTAACTCATGTTCTGGAAAAGCTAGAGTATTTTTTGTTTGAAAGCAAACATGCAACAAAGAAAGAGAAAAATATATTGATTGTTAATATAAACACTTCTAGCACCAATTTATGAAACGCAAAATTCAAATACTTGCTAACAGAATATACAAAATTCAATGCGGAGAAATTGAAAGTTAGGCTAACCAAATTAAACGTTCATCACAGTAGCAATCTCTTTCACGTCAAAAGCGTCATGGTTTTTTGCTTAGAATAGACAGAATTGCAGAAATAAATGTCAATTGCTATTTAATTCGAACGAAAGCTTCCGCGCTCTACCGTTGATAAGCTAATATTGTACCTGGAGTTTCGAAGTTTCCACCTCTTCATAAAAATTGCATGTAATCAAGCTCATTATCTTATCGATGACATGAAAAATTACTATTTTGGTAACTATTACAGGATGCTCATTTTTTATTACATATTTCGTCTCCTTCCCAAGTCCCACATTTACAAGTAACCGGAAATCCTACAAAAATAAAATTGCTTGAAACTAAACTTCCCGGTTCTTGGCGGGGCCACGATATACCTGGCGAGTAGTTTAAATTTCTATAGTCCAATAGATCAAAATATCCGTTGTAAGCAAAACTGCAATGGTTACATATTTTTTACTAACCTTTTTGATATAACATGGACCTCCTATATTACCCACCTGCTGTAATTCGGTGTCACTAAATATACAGGAACGCCCTGGTCAGCGAGATCCCAACTACCGTTCTTATTCCTAACTACAGTACATTTCGGATAAATATTTCTTACGTTCGCTTCTGTCTAATTAACTACCGATTACCATAAATTACATAACTATGAGACTGGAATTTACGAGTTCCCACGTTTTAGTCACATATGAAACGTTGATAACATTTTGAACGAGAGATAATAACTAAATTTACAGCTAGGTACTTTACATGATATATTTTAACGCGCTGTCATACTATGGCTTGATACCCCTATTCTGCACCAAATTCTGCATCTAACTAATATAATGTTTTAGGTACATGAAGTAGCAAGTTTCCCAATTGATTATTTCAGTGTGAAACTACAGAAATATTGCAGTGTGCCTGGCATATGCATGTCGTATTATTTTGCAAAGAAAAACTGAGTGTTTCACTGAACTTTTCGTGGATTCCTAACTCAAATCATCGATCAATAGATTGCTACGCTAATTAAATTATCGCACCGGCATATATTATACCATGTGTGAGAATATAAATATCCAAAACAAAATTGTGTAAGGTTTATTAAATTTTTGGTCTATATACCCACACATACATACGTGAATTGATTTCGTACATTATTTCAACATTGCAAATAGACATTACAACACGGTACATTGTCTAGAAGTGTATACTCATATTAAAAAGTTCGGGTTTGCTTAGCTCTAATATTTTTTGTTTTAAAATAAATATGTCACAGCAATAGTGAAGCTAACCCAGAACCACTGTTTATTAGTCAGAGCCCATTTCTCCTTCCGCAAGGACCTCGGATCTAAAAGGTTAGAAGGCCCCCTGTAGATCGTGCCAAAAAGCTATACGAAGATGGGATTAGGAGCGTCTCTGTCATCCGCAAATATGTTTTAGCACGCCATTGACACTCCATGCCATTACATCAAGTTTATTGTGCTTATCACCACGCTAGGAAAATTAAGACCATGTAAACAAGGTAAAGTTGATGTTTTTGATTTTGATAGGGTAAACGTTGGTGGAGAAAATCTATTTCGCTTTAATAGGCTCAGAGACGATCTGGCATGTTTACTGCGGACCTTTTCCGATTGGTAAGCTGACCCCAGGGGACGGTTAAATATACCTCTTCGTGGACTTTAGCAAAAGAACGTGCAATTGCAAATTCCCCGAACATTGCTTTATACACAGTCCAATAACAGCCGGAAACCATGTCACACCCTTACCGCTGTGATACAAACAAGTTCGAGTTTCAATGCTTCATTTATATTGTATTCACTGTTTGTGCTATAGTTCTGAATTACATGCCTTTTGTTTTGACTAGACGTCTAAATAAACAATCAACACGATGTATATCGAGGGCGGTCCTGGATTATGCAGTGAGCATATTAAAAATTACACTTAATCGTGAATATAGTTTTCCATTATACGCTTTCTTTAATGTTGGGAAGAATAGTAAGAATGTAGGCAGACTTCTAATTTTTTTAGTTTTAATGTGTTTTAACATACGTATAAAACTGTAGGTTCAGGGCGAGCTATGTTATTACCCATTTTACACGGGATCTTACCTTGAGGAAACATACTTGCTATGCGCGAACAAAGTCGGGATGGATGGCCGTCAAGAGTACGGAGCCCACCCGCAAAACATTGTTGTACTAAAACCACATATTGAGAAGCGCTCACGAGACTATTCAGGGTTGAGTTTCCTGTCTCCATTTTTTATTATTTTTTCCTCGAGCACAGGATGCACTGTATACGCGCGGCTAGATGGCCATTAAACCGGAGCCTAGCCGAAGACAAACGGTAACTATGTACTAAAGAACACATATCTAAAGTACACGCTAGCAGGACATTGAGGGTGAGTTTTCTCCGAGTGAGCGGTCCAACACGAGCACAAAACCAATTTAGGGATGACCAACCGACCCCGTTGCTCACACCCCACCTGGATTAGTTCCTTCCTCTAGGTTCAAAAATCCCTTTTTAAATTTTGGGGAACATTTATTTTTAAAATTTTACAGCTTTTTAAGCACCTACTTTTTTGCTATCGCAAGGTACCAAAGTTTTATACTATTTTTGCTAAGTTATACTACATATGATAAATTGTTTGATCGGGATAGCTGTAAATCTTACTTGTTAACACGTAACGACTTACGTAAAATTTCTCGTATTGGCCTTGAGGTAAATTTTTTTGGAATACATTGTTCCGTATCTTGACTATAAACTGCTTTAAAAATTCTACTTAATATGAACTACGATTCTAGATTTATTTTAAGTTTTTAAATTCCCTTTTTGATTTTGTTCGTAACATTACCACCTAATAAGGTTCCACCGATATTCACATATGGCACAAGACTCAATTTCTCAAAACTGTTTTTTATATAAGTCAACAAGTTTATTACTTACCTGGGTCGAGCTTACTCCAATATTTCTTTTTTCAAACTCCAATTCATAATCGTCTTTGATCGTTGCCATACGTAATGCGCCAAGGGAATGTTATTATATTATAGATCGGGCACCACAACCGTTTCTTTTATTGACCATCTAAAAACCTGGAAACATCAAACTGAGAAGCAACGCTTCTCTATAAACAACGATATATTTCCAATTTTTTTATGAACGTTGCCTATTCGTGGATTTCTGCTCCAATAACTTGAAGTTATTGGGACTTTCCGTAAAGTGATTTTAAATGCTGTTACCTGTAACGATTGCATGTCAGTTCCTAGATTATATTTTTACATTGTTAAGAACGCGCTTTATAAAAGCTGACAAAAACGAATAATAAAATAATAAAAGTAAATGTGTTATAATGATCAGGTAAATATAAAAATACTTTATACTTTCGAGTAAAAGCAAGTATAACCCATAACTTAAATTGTATTTCAAAAATATTTAAAAATCATATCAAAAATTTCGTAAAAAGATTTAAACATTATGTTTTAATGTTCATTAGATTTTCCCAATAGGACCTCCCCGTGTTTACCATTTTGATAATGACAATGGTTAACGATACGCCACTAACGTTTGGCTCACAGTAGTTAACCCGAATGTCGCAAATACTACAAATCTTTCTCTAAAACTTTTTTATTTTTATTCCCAAGAGGAAGAAAATTGTTGCCTTTTTTAGGCTTGGACAATAATAATTATATTGCCCTATTAAAATAGAAATAGTAAGGAAACTGAATATAGATGAATTAATGTATTTTAACAGCATCCTAAAACTTGTAATCACTCCATGTCGCAGTTTATTTAGGTAAGAACACTTAAGTAATATCTCCCAGGAAAGGGCTGAGAAAACTGACCAAGCTTGCCTCAATTTTTCTTTTGAGATTTAATAATTGTGGTTCAGCAGTTTTTGAAAAACAGAAGGTTTCAAAACGAGTATGGGATCGCGCACGTTTTAAAATTTTCATCCTAGTAGTTTTACAAATTTGATTACATAATTGCCGTGATCCTTTGATTACAGCGCTAAAAATTTGCGATGAATGCTTTGAAAATTTGAGTCTTAACGGTATAGTACATAGCAATTTGCCTGAATCCCGAATTGCATTACGTAGTCCACATTTGTCCGTAAATTTCTTTTAGACCAACAAGCAAAATAAGTCTAACTCCATAACATTATTGTCCGTACATTGACTTGCGGGTTGTTGTACTTGAAGGAACATAACGTCACATTTTTGACCATTGGGAAAATTAAGAACTGTATTTCCCTGAATACTATCAAAACATCTGGAAAACAAACATACACACACAAAAGCATCGCATAGCAACGTAATCACAATTGTTTGCCCATATATTGTTGCAGACAACACAATGATACTGTGTTCCATTAAACACACAGTCATAACTCGTACAAAGTTTCCACAATTTACGAATACTTTAAACTCTAGTGAAGTTGAGGTCAAATTTTTACTCCCTATAAACCCATATGCTATTGCTTGTGTATCTATACATGGAACCTTCAAATTCCTTATTAGAACAACAATTTCAAGATTAACAGAGGCATCGTATGTCAATTCGCTCTTTGTAAAAGTAATGTCTGAAAGCACTTCACTTTGTTTAACACCATTCACTGACTTGATATGAGTTCCAGTGAAATTTACTACTTTTGACACCATGGTTTGTTCTTGATCAAAACACCGCGGAACTCGACATTGCTTTGGCTTAAGTGAACGCATTAATTTTCCTCGAACACTCTTTGATATAAACCCAGTTTGCGAATCGGTCCGTATGTTCCATTTCTTGTTCCGACTGTTGCACCTGAAAACTGTCATCAGAGAACCCTTTCGAGTCCCCACATTTCGATTCATGCAAGACATATCATTTGTAGAACAATTTGTAGTACAAGTTAGCGTATCTACTGGAGCAGCTGGTTTCATTCTTTTGTTACACAATTCAGGATTCGGTCTTTTTAAATAAACCACCGGTATGTCAGTGCATTCGAAATTTTCAGTCGGGTCCACCGACTCATTGTTTAAGCTATTTTTATGTGATTTACTACCAATGAACTTTAGGTTTTGTGCCAACGGTTCTGTCTCTATTGAACCTATAAAATTTTCAGTACACTCTTGCCTACGCGCCTCAGCTATAGCCGCTTGAAAGGATCCAGGCCTAGCAGTTAACACAAATCCCCGAATTGTTCTATTAAATCCACATAGAAAATTTTCCATTGCAATAGTATCCCTAGTCTCATTAGACAATGTAGGAAAAGCTTTCTTTACCAAGTGGGCAACATCCCTTGCGTAAGTGTCAACAGGTTCGTAAAAGCTTTGCGACCTCTCCCTCAATTTGGCACCATAACTGTATGTAAGATATTTTGGCACCAAAATTTCAACTAAATTTTTCAACAAATCATAATTTTTCATTGTTTCACCAGATAATGATTCCCATTTGCGAGCAGCTTCACTGCACAAAAACGCCGGTAGTATACGAGCCATGTCACCCTTAGTCCATTGGTTTACATAAGAAATGCGTTCGAAAATTCCTATCCATTCCTCAAAATCATCTCCGAAGTTTCCATAATAAACAGGGATATCTTCAGCTTCAAAAATATTAGGTTGTCTTTGACCTGCCCCTCCAATCCCATTTGGATCAAAATTCATAGTTTTTTTCAGTACACATCCAATCGCATAAAAAATTGAAACACTTTGAGCTACCCTAACTTTTTTAAGTATAATTCACCAATATTATTTCCAATCAGGAACTTTAACCAACTGAAGTTCCTTGTTCGTAGTTCCAACTTAGTTCGACAGTCCAGGCTTGCGTCATCAAAATGTTACCTACGTGCTCCTAGGGGTGTTTAGTCCCACCGTAGATTACACACAACTACGACGATGCGAGCACCAAGGGATATATTATTTTGTGAGCTTAATCCAAAGACCTTAATCTGTAGCACTTATAATGAAGACAGTTTATTTCCACACTACGACAAATAACAATTTTTACACAAACGTTTAAACAAATAAACGGCTGAACCGTACTCACATTGATTGCACAACTTCTGAGGCCGACTGAGGCCTGATATAACTGCGCAACCGCTTAAATACCCGAGCTAGAGGTTTATCTCCCAATTTTCTCCCTATTGATTTCTCTAAGCGATCGAAATTACATAATAAGTTTTCCAAGTTTTACTCTAGTTCCACTCCCGTAAAATTCCCTCTTAAACCTACGTGAATTTTAGTCGTTAGAGAATGAGTTTTTATAGATTTCCCCGAATTCCGGTAGTATAAACAAATTTTACGATTTTAGTCGAAAATCCAGCAGATACACATACACATATCCGCTAATATAGGCCAAATGCTTAAGGCACCCAACCGTTACACTCAAATTCGATATATTTCCAACTTATGGCCTAGACTCACATAAAACTCTCGCATTTTCTGTTACTCATGTAAAACTCTCTCGAAATTAGCTAAGTTTTAAAGTGCTCCTGTGCCCTGTATAAAAATTCCAGCACAACCTAAATAATTACATGCACATATAGACACAAACACATGTACACAAGATTTTGCCAACATATAAATTACTTATACATAATCACACAAGTTGTGTAAATAGATACACGTACAGTACACATACCTTTGCAACACATTTACAATCAACAACTATAGCGCATAATAAACACTAATGCATGGCACAAACAGTAAACCACAAACGTTATACAGCAACCTATATGCAGGTACCTTTAGCAAATTCCAACTACAGCTGCAGGAGGGTTGAGGTTCAAGTAAAACCCTTTAGGGTATAGAGTAGATAGATACGAACCGTTACATTTACTTGGGATCAAAATTAAGCTTTAAATTTTTGATGCCATTGTACTCATTTACAGTTTCCGCGTCTGCAATGTGGGGAAAACTTGACGTAGGACCAGGTGATTTAGGCGTTGTGCTTTACGGTTTTGGGGTGGTCTGCCTTTAGTCCATTATAAAAATCCAGTAAATTTAAAACTTACTTTTAAGCTCAGACGCGTTATCTTTATCGTTCTTTTCAAAAGATCTTAGTTTCTCTAAAATTAGAAAGAACATATATAAGTCTCCATAACTTTGAGTAATGTACAAGCACAACGTAATACAGGGGCCACTTTTCGGGGACAAAATGTACCCGCAAACACTGATCGGAGAAACCTAGGCGAACTAAGAAATACTTGAAACGCAGCCGTGCCCAAGCGTATGCAATGGTACCCTCTAATTGCATTTTTAGTGTTATTAAGTCTTTACGCGACAATTTTTCCGTTTTTGCTGTATACAGTATATGCAGAAATAACTGTCGACTTTCATGCTAGCGACCAGTGCCGAGCATGTTCAGAGTAGCGGTCATTTCTAGCGGTTATTCTATGCTTTACTTGACAGCTTTTCAACATTTAGGGTTTCAATTTACTATGAAGAGATGAAATAGGATTAATAGTGGTAATACGTTATTGCCTAGGTTTAATCGCCAGTACTTTGGTCATCGCCATTTGTTGAAACAGTTATTTCGAATGTCACCTCAAAATACTTGGAATCGCCGGCAAGCAAACTAAAATGTACCATTATGCCCAGATATGCCCTGGGGCAGATGCTGAAATGGGAAGCTCGAAAACATGGGGCATCCGTCATGACGGCAGCAGATGAATATTTAAAATTAATATACACATATATTATATGTAAATTAAATAGCTCAGCGCAGCTAATGACATAACTAATCCCTAACTGCAGCATTAGTAGCCTGTAGCAGAACAACAATGCGGTCCAAAATGATCGTACCAACAATAAATCGTTATAACACAACTCAATGCTACTGCATATATGTTAACAATTCATAACCAAATCCTAAGAAAATTACAGCACAGACTGCAGCCCCTCAGTTCAGCTGGAAGAACGGTTTATAAACAAATTTGCAACTTTTTCAACACAGATGTCCGTAGATCATTAGAATGTGTTTAGAGGTTTTGGTGTTGCTGAATATGATAAAAGCAATTACATTTGTGCGGTATGAATCAAATAGGCAAGTGTTGGGGTCCTACAACATAAAATCATTCTTCAAATTAACATTTTCTTAAAATTCGTGCTTTACAAATTTCAAAAGTTTTCGTCTTTATTGTCTTATGTAAGAGAACTAAATAGTTTAAACCAAAGGATTTTTCCATTTTAATCTATGTATGATTAGAATTACCGTAGCGTTGCTGTGAAGCATTGCCGATGTATAATTGCTATCGTGCGACTTTAAAGGAGCACAGGGATATAAATTTGGAATGATGAAATGGTTGCTACCCACAAAGCAGATGTACTCACTCCGTTCAACATCGCGTTGCGAGCTGCTAATGTAATGCAAAAGTCACACAGCTAAGTGTCGTCATCTGTATCCGAAACAACACTTTTATTGTAATGAGCAGCTATATTTTTCATTAAAGCAGTTTACCGTTAAGGGTGGAAATATGTCCGTTCGCTTGGGTCACCTGATTTTGGTAGTCTAAACTTTGTCGAGAAACGCTGGCTAACTCTTCTTGAGATCGAACCAATTGAGCACGGACCGAGTCCATCTCATCTAAAGAATAATTGGTAATAATATCACGAATTTAAATATGCAAAAGAGAAATGTAATACGCTTAGCTCGCAGTATAGAATAAATTTTACACAAAAACGACAAAGTATTTCTTGACTTAGAGGTGTTTTCAAAGCACCAGCTAACAAGCACTGAAAATTCAACAATCGCTTAAATTATATTTATATGTACCAAAATACAAGAATAAACTACATTACACAGTACACATACTTTAAACAATAAAGACTTCAGTTAAATCTAACAGCTAATCTAATCAACTAAATATAGAATGGATACCTACAAGATAAAAGAGGTTATAAAAGAAAAGAAAAACATTACTGACCTTTATATTTCGTTAGTTCCATTTCTGCTAATTCCTTCGCCTGAATCGCTTTCACTAAATTATTTTCAAGACCATCAAAGTCGTCTGCTATCAGTGTTTCAGAGCTGTAAAATCAAACTAAGAAAAATTTAAATAAACGAAATGCTTTTACCCATAATTTTTAGTAATTCCGTTCAGATTGTCCAAAATTTCTAATAGTACTATTGCTGCAGAACAAGAGCGCATAGTTTTAAACAACTAAACTAAACTAGTTGTAATGAATAAGTGAAGCGAAATTCAATAGTTTCCTTGAAAATCCTAGCAACCAGAAACTTCAAAAAATTTTGAATCGCTTTTTCAAAGCAATTTAAGCACATTTAAATTACTGAAATAAAACAATGATACGAGGAAATATATTTAAAAATTATAAAAAAAATTTTCTGACTCACCAATGGGCAAAAACTTAAAAAAATATGCGTCCTAAATAGGACCGTAAATGAAAAAATCATCTCACGCTTGGTTCACTCACAATGTTGTTGTCACGACCTGAACGGTTTACCGTAATCAGACATCCTGAGAAAGTAGTTTGAAACATATGTGCGATTTAGCCTATAATGTGGGTAAAGTTTTCAGTTATGTAAACCTTTGATTATATTCAAGGAGCATCGAACCAAAAAATATGCCAAATAATGCCCATTTTTAAGTAATTTCCGGTGCCAGTTCCCAAGGCGACAGCCCTACAGCATCGGCAATAGTATTCCTGCAACTAATGCAGGATTTAAACACAGCTAAGGAGCTTTCAAGATTAACAGAACAAGAAAATTTTTCCAAAAACATTTGCTCAAAAAATGTGTAATTTTTCATAAATGCTAACTACTTTTAACTACATTTAACTACATTTTAAATACATTTAGAACCAGAAATTTTATCAGTAGAATAAATCATGCTTTTGTTACAATATAAATTGACAAAAACACCATTTACACGAAATAATTATTGCTACTGTGTAGCTGCTGTTACGAAGCTACACACATCGCAATATTATTTACCTCACACTATTTTGTTTTGTCAAGGCTTCATCCAATACGGGGCCTGGCGAATCCGTTACACTATTAGTTGTTGTAATCGCTAAAACATAAAAATTAAGTCAGATAAATCATAAGATTAATACTCACATTTAAGATGCCGTCATCCACCTCTGTAAAACCATTATTGGTTTAGATAAATATAAGGTTTTAAGTGAAACTATTCGATCCGTTTTCTCCAACGCAACTGTTTTTTATGTTCTTGTTTAAACAGTCTGCATGAACAGGCCTTACTGATAGTAATATTTCAAAAGAAATTGTCTGCAGAAGTGGTTGTCGTAAATAATATATTAAAACAAGTTAAAACTTTACCCGCTATAAATGTAAATTGAACAAACTGTTACCTTATAATACGTGTGGTTTCCTATGTTTAAAGGGTTCATGAAAGATAAATCTTACAATCATTTGCAAAACGCGCGGCATGAAGCTTCGCTTGAAGCGATATAACACGAGCGGCTAGGCAATTCATGCGGTCTTCATTGTCGACACGCTCACGTTTTAACGTTTGTAGTTGAACTAAAACGTATTTACTGAAAATAACCAACAAATAATTTCAGTTAGCTCCCATGCCCCCACGCGTCACCAACCTTCTTCACCAGTAATAATTTGACGCCACGAACAACTCTCTTCCGCACATTTTTGTGCCTCATCGGAAATAAGAAATCATTTTTAATTCTAGCTCAAATTTCAGAGTTTTCAGCATTTTTTCTACTTCTACTGACGCTCGAGAGCACACCACCTTTTAAACACTTATATAGAAACCAGCTTAATTTATTGAATTTGATATATGTATCGTTTTAAAACATTGATTTGCACGTTTACTGTGATGCTAAGTCTAGTCTGAAAACCAAAATAAGGTCTAATATACACATCATGCCTGTGGGCTCGTAAACTAAACATATGACAGTGCCTTATATTATCATAATAGCAATTTAGAGATTTGGTAAAATCATTCCAACGTCGCCAACACAAGGTAGGTGCGTAGATACAACTATGCGTAAAATAAAAAATTTCCAAAAACTCGTAAACGAAACAATGATTAAGGGAAGTTGTATCATCACAGTTGTGAATTCACTGTGACAGTTTGTGACAGTCACAGCTATTCATGTGAATTGGCCACAAATTTGCGGCTGCCAAATTTGATATGTTTTCTTATGACCTGGTAAATTTTCTTTTTTCTGATTCTTCTGCTACATCGACACACAGTGTATAGATTCAGAGGCATAACTACAATGCTTGGTTGCAGAATTTTTGACAATATCTGTTTTTAGATTATATATTGTAAATTCTCCGTTTAGAAATGTATTTACACATTTGTACATATAAAGTTATATACACATATATATACCAAATGAATAAAGATATAAACATATTGTATAAATATATACCCATATAATAATACACTTCTACGTATATATACTATATTTCTGTATGATAATTATATAATGCGTATAACCTGTGGGTGATGGTACGGTATCATTTGTTATCTTGCATCATTTATTATTTTGTCCTATGCAGTTATAACATGGTTGCTTAATTTACTGTCGATGAGTACTATTTGACGGCACGCACAACCATCATCTCAACAATCAGAGTAAAACGCATTGTGAATTAAATAAAACATAATTTCACTTTTCACAGTTCAAGAACTGCTTTAACTGCCTTCTAAATTTGCACTTCGCGCTTTCAATATATATACAACATAATACAACTCGCAATACAATAACACTTCGACGTATTACTATTAACATATATAATTCCAGTAATAATTGTGTGCGACATTAATAATTAACACTTTAGATCGGTATTACGCGAACACATATATAATATTCCCATATCTTGGTCTATCTACAATATCGCAATTTAATTAAATTATAAACGCAATCACATTTTGGTATTCGATTTACTTTTCGGTTGTTCAGTTGCTGAGACTGCTGTTCAAATTTACAGCGACAAGTATAAAATTTGAACATTTTGGTTTGCAGAGGTTCAGTTGTGGTTTTAAACTGCAATCCTATATTACTGAGATATAAGTTTCACAAGGAACAAATGGCTCCGAAACGTGAGTTTTTTTAGTTTTTCCAAATAGTTAAATTCTGTAAATTTTTATTAGTTGCATAGTGCATGATATATAGTTTGCTTATTTATATAACTTTATGTTTTACCAACATTTTTCCTGTCAATTTATTAAACGAATAACGCAAGTCAACTGCTTTGAAATTTTAGCCATACTTGGCCGCCCAAATTGAGATATAATGCTTTTGAGAAACGTCACATCGGCTAATCATTTTCGAAGTTGTAATTGGCAAATCAAGTTAATAATTAGTTCGATCATTAAAGAAAAATATTGTCATATGATTTTGCAAGTTTTCCACGTTGCTCTTACCGTATTGTATTATTTTTTTCTGTACAGTAATATCTTATTTCTACTAAGTTGCGTAAACTACATGAATACGTAGATGTGGCTTCCTGAAAATAATTAGTGCTTATTCCTGCCTTGTTTTAATAATTTACTTGTAACCTTAACTGTATTATTTACATAGCTTTTTACAACTTTTAGCTGAGTTCTTTGGCATGTATGGCACAATACCCAAATGGTAAATTTAGCGCACAAACAATATAAATAATAGTATAGATATACGCGGGAATCCTTTCGTGGGGTAAAATCCTCACATCTTCGTGCATTGCAAATGTCGTAGAGTTTCATGAACCTCGGGTTAAGAATCGTGGGGGGCTTGGAATTTTGTGTTCTTTCACGAAAATCACTAAACATCTGCAAAATGGTATCTACTGACGTTAAACGCAATATAGATTAATAGTTTTTAAACGTATGTTTTTACTTAATTTAACAGAAATTTTAACTTCAGAAAATGGGATTTCTGTAAATATTGCGCAATTTTTGAGTGTTTTCATGGCGTGGTAGAAAATTTTGTCTGGGACACCGAAAATTCCAGGGTCTCCATCCTCCTATTAAAAGAAGCCAGATATTGTTACTCTAAACGCTTAGTCTCCTTGCTCTAAAGCTTAGCCTTCTTTCGGTCGAAGGATGCCTGATTTCCTTTACACGGCATTAGCAAGAAAAGTCTACATAGTAACAAGTGTTTTATGTTTGGTTCGAATGATTACAAAAAAAACAAATATTCGTTGCTGACATTTTTCGTAGGAAAAACAACGGATTCAATGGTTTTGGTAGAGTGGTTGTATGACGGTCAGTATTTACATACTCGTAACAAATTGCGAGAAAGCATGTTTCTGAGAGAGCAAATGCTGGTGATGAGGTGGAGATAAAATGGACGTCTGGTCGAAAGTTAAAAGCTCAAATTATCAAATTTATCACGTAGTATCTCCAATTTCGTAATTGTCAGTATGCTAGATGTGCCATTTCTTCATACGACGATATTAAATGCACAAATTTTTGTGGGAAAATGTCCTCACTATATAGTACAATATATAGTAAGCTCGAAATATTTTTGGAACTGCAGTTTTTAATGAAGGCTTTATGTTATCCTCATTTTCATGGACGTTTTTCCTATTCTAGACAGATTTCAAAAATTACCTTCCACATTTTCGTTACATTGAAAACGTCTATACTATTTTGTCAAATTGATACGAATTAATAAAGTAATATCCATTAACAAAATAACAACATCTACCAAAATATTTGAGAGCGAAATTGTACTCAAATTTGTCTGAATCTCTACTTTTGTTGAAAATTTGGCTGTTTCAAAAAAGCTATCGTTGCACTCTGATACACCTGGAACCCATTCCATGATCTTAAAATTCACAAAAATATAGAATCACAAAATTTTATATTTAGTCATTGCAAGCATGTAGTGTTTTCAATGCAGCACTTCCTCTTTATATACTAATAACGTTTATGTAGCAGCGCTGTGGAATCAAATAGTAAGCACGCGCGTGCAAAAATACCCAGCGAACTTTAAAAAAGCATTTCACAATGCCTAATTTACAAATTTCATATGGTTGCCACGACACACAATTATCAAATGAACAGTTTTAGGATTTAGCATTACTCAATCTATAAAACAGTAGCTATATTATGTGGCACGGTGTGAGATGCTTCTGATTTGTTAGTGTTAGGCTTTCAATTGTTTTCCTTGATCCGGTGCTTTTGAAAATATCCCTTTTATGTTAGTGTCTGCCAGTAGTTTGGTACGTGCACCAAATAATTATCAATGCCAGCTTCAAAATATTTATCCGCTAAATGGACCATTAAATATTTGAAAGACGCGCTTCTAATTAATGGTTGCAGTTATCTTAGAAAAATGCCGCGGTGATATATAACTATGCATATCCTAAATATAGCTTGTCCAAATTAATACAATGGTTTATTTAACATAGTATTATGTATAGTTACTAAGATATATACTCATGTGAAGCATATGCGTACGCAGAAAAGTAAACTACAGTAATCCTTCGTTCTCTATATTTTTTCGTATTTTAACGAAGGGCTCTTGTATTTTTACACTGTTTCTACTTACGTCGTTATTAGATAAAATGTTATCGTAACATCTGTTACCGGTGGCATCACTGTATGTAACACATTTCGCAAAATCAGTAATTTCCGAGGCAACGTTTAAAAAAGTTTAACAACTACATACCAAGTAATACTTATATGCGTATATGTTTGCAGAGGATGATACTGAAAGTACTGGGACTATGTCGCTAGCAGAAATATACGATGATGATGATGATTCAACAAATAATGATAATGAAACCGACAGTTCGCAAGGAATGCTAAGCAAAGATGATGAGATTTTGTCAACATTGATTAAATCGCAACAAGAACAGTTAGAATTTACCGACTCCTTGCTTAAACGATTCAACGAACGGTCTATAATTCTAGAGCAATGTATCAACGAAGTAAATACTCTGTCAGAAACTATGTCGTCAATACAAGGCAAAATTGATTTCCAGACAACGCAAATAAATGCATTTATTTAATCACACCGCGAGCTAATGGGCACATCTACTCTTTCTATGGGAGTAGCAAAGAAAGGTATGGAATTTTATAGAGCCACTTACAATATTATCTCCCATAGACAACGGCATGCTTTAAAAACGCAAGGTACTTTGGCTGCATCTCGAAATGTTTTGAGAACCCCGGCTACACCCTCGCCAATACAGGAAGCTCCCCCGTGTTCAACCCCGGCACCTGAAACCCTGTTGAATAGTTCGGCTATAGTGAATTATCTGTAGTACCGAATGCTACTGAGAGTATTGTAAGTAGTTATTCAGGAGATAGGGCCAGGGAATGTAGAGCCATACTGGCAATGAGACAGTCGGTAACTGAAGCTGAAGTTACTGGTACTTATGCTTCTGAGAATATCACGATCTGTAGTAACCCTAAGGTCACCGTTGATGCTCGAGCCTTTGGTTTGTTGCTAGCTAAATATACAAATTCTCAGATATTTGCCATTAATTTGTTGAGACAGGTATTTAAAAATGCCCAAAGATCTTTAGCCGAATACTCGTACGCTGGTAAGACAACCAAACATTCACTCAAAGAAGATAACTTATTTTCGGCTGTAACTGCAACTGTAAAAAGACAGTATCCTAAATACGAAATTACGAGCAAAGTTATACATAGCTTTAATGATTTGTGCAGAATAACTTCGGGAGCGCGTAAAAACCACTAAAGAATCAGCTCTTAGTTGTAGCGGTGATAATTTTTTCTAAGTGGTATCCGCGGCGCCATTGTTATCTTAACGGTAATGTTGAAACTAGTTATAGGTAAGTATATCCGGACATGATTTCGTATCTGGACGTAAGTGTTTAAAACCGTTTAGAAGAAATTGTGAGTAATTCTACATTTGTTGACGCAAAATTTTGATCTCGAATAGAATTTGGCTAACACTCAAACACTATTCATACAAGCCGAGAACTGTTGCCGAAACACGGCTAATCTTGGAATGAACTGTAGTTAAAGATAAGAATTATCGGTGTTTAATACCTGTTTCATGTCTGTAATATGGTGAGCAATTGTGGAGCCATGGTGTTTATTGTATCTATTGACAATATAAACTGGACCCGTTGATTCATAGGTAACGTGCTGCCACTGTAACGAGTCTACCGTCATGGCGAGAGTTGCTTTCGGGACGATGTGAATGTATCCCATTGCAGTTATCTTCTCACCCTTCGAAAAATCGTGACCGGGATAATGAGGGAATCGTTAGAATGATAAAAACGATTGATCTTTAGCCTACGATCGACAGCTAAAGTACCAATATGCGCTTTATTTTTGTTGTCGCAGGAAAAAACTGCGCATTCTTCGGGATAATAAGCTGCAAATTCCCTGCACATTTTTACTCGGGCAACGTAGGCATGTGCGTCGACGTAGCTTTCCCGTCGGGTATTACTTTTACTAGGGATTCGAGCACTCACGTTTGCGGAATAATTTTTTGACGCCTGAAATTTTTTGTTCGGGGGTTCAAATAACCGGTGAACTGTATAGAGAGCGAAATATCATCTTCCGCCAGTTTTGGATATTCCTTGTATAATTTCTCTTTTACGTCGCGTAATTGTGTGCCACACTGCCCACTATCTTGCCTCTTGTGATGAGCTTTGAAGCCGTTTTGTTTCACTATTGTCGTTACAGTATCGGGAATTCGGGGGAAATCATCCAGCTTTCGACGGCGTCCAGGCTTACTTAGCGCAGTCGTGAATTCTAGCTTGTCCATCTGTACGCTCTTAATACCTTCAGGTGAGGTTCCACTCTCGTTAAACATCCAGTCCCAATTATCATCGTCTTCCATTACGGCAATTTCTGTATATCCAAATATTAATTTCTATATATATGTGTGTAATTAGTATGACTGCACTTTATATTAATTGTAGTTATGATAGTTATGCAAGACTGAATTAATTTTATGTTTGCTGAAAGTTTACCATACATTAATAATACACGACGAACGGAGCGAGGTAATAACAGTTCGAAATCTGAAAAATCGCTATTTGTAGCAAAAGGTTGATGAACCATACCCGGGCACACAGCGGCCCAGATAGTAGACCCATAAAAAGTTGTATGATCTCGATGAGCTGATTCCATACGGGACTCGATTTTTCGATGCGAGATATGGGCTGTGAAAGACTGGTTCATGTGTGGCCAGATTTGGCAAAGAACCCATAAAACATGTTTTTTGCCATTTTTACCCCGAAGACTGGGTCCGAGACTTTCGCGTTCAACTACAGGGCATACTCGTCGCTTTTGCTGTCGAATAAATAAATTTACCGAAATCCATCCATCTGAAGATAAAACTTATCGTTCCGTTTCCAAAACGTCCGTTTCCAAACTTATCCAAATCTATGTTTCTACGCCGGAGGGACAACGACATCTATCTTAGAAAAATTTTGCACCTTTTCGAAAAGGTAGCCGTGCCGCTGGAATATCGATACATTTATTGATAGTTCCTCTGAAGAAAATTAAGCTACATTTTTTATAAATTCTACAACATAAAATAAACAACTAAGTATAGTATGAAAAACAAAAACCACTGCCTGTGATAGTTAAGTAAAATCACGGCAATTAAAATTTACTTATGTTGTGTGCTATTAATTTTAAATCGATTGCTGTCACTGAATTCAGTGTGTTCGTGCATATGTTTTGATGTGGATTAATAAACGGAAGCAGCTCAAAATAGTTGCGGATGAAGTAAGCAAACCGTATTTATCACTCCTACACAAGCCCGACTGAATGCTTTTAACATAAATAAGAAAGGGTACTGAATTAAATTTCAGTCAAGAGAAACCACGCTCACCGTGCGTTCCATAAAGCACTATATATAAATCCGAACATCATACAATAATATAGATGTATATTACAACAAATAAAATAAAATATTCTTATACATATATAACTTATACATCTATAATATATGATAAATAGCTACATATCTACCATAACTAGGTATAAAAATAAATACATATAATATACTTAAATACAAATATATATATATAATTATGTAGTGTTAGATATATAAAATATAAATATGGGTAGGCATACACTCGTACAGCATATTATTTGATAGTTATATACTCTATACATAGATCATCTAATTTATAGGTGCTATGTATTTAGGAACCTAGTAGAAACAAACGAAAGACAAAGCAATTTGCTGCGAAACCTATACAATGATAACAACAATGCAACAACAAAAACTCGCTGTAATATATAAGAGTGCGAGGTCACAGCAAAGCATATCAAATTTCTCGGTCACATATTTGTGACCAGTTCAGGTGAATAGCTGTGACTGTCACAGTGAATTCACAACTGTGATGATGCCACTGTTGTGAATTATAAAGTGTTGAACATGTAATTTGTGTTTCGCGCAACTAAATTTTACCGCAGCAATGTGTTATTTTGAAGTGGAGTTCTCATGAGGCTGTTTAAACCAATTCTGAACCAGCACTGCAGCGTAGGTAAAGCCGATGATGATGCAGCGTACACAGCTATATGGAGCATCAATTTACGAATATGAGGGGAATACCACATTAAAACGATGCCTGAATAGTTGACGAGATATACCAGCTTATTGAATATTTACTCTTTTGCAGGCCCATTAAAATCCATTTTGATCCACCCAAGCAGCAAACAGAATGACAATAGCAATAAACGATTCAGTGGCTAGTGGAAGCACAGTTGCTGAATTGCTCTACAAAAACGACCCAATGTCATAGCCTTTGGCGGTTATAGCGACACAACTGTTTACGTGTATTTTGGGGCTCATGGGCCCATTCAGATACCCATTTTACCGTCCCAGTAAAGTCTCGCACCCCAGTAAAGTAAGAAATGAAGGACGAATTATTGCTCCACCAGCGAAGAGCAATAACACCCGTATAGCTCGATTGGTTGTGAGATATTGCCGCTTTCGTCTATTTTGGAGATCATAGCCCCATTAAAAATTTTTTGCACTAATTTTGTCAGTAAAAAATAAAAATAGCGCAACACCATTAAGAAAGTTGTTACACAGAGGGTGAAGCACAGTATGGCCCAATATTCCACAAAATCACTCCAATAACACCTCTCGATGTCTGTCGGTTATCGAAATATGGTTGCTTTCGTTTATTTCGACTTTCATGGACCCTTTTGGGCTATAATCCTGATCCAAAAGAATAACTCTATGCAAAAGCTTTATACACAGATTTATAGAGCTTTATTACTTTACAGAAAAGCTGAAACTGTAATATCTGCACCGGGTCCTGAGACACAGCAAGAATATGTTTTGTCGTACCCCCTTTTGACCCAATCCGAACCAGTTTAACCCACTTTTATACGGCTGAAGGAGTTGGAATCCGTTTCTGCGTTTAATTAAAGGGTATAAAATATTTGAGCTTTCGATTTAGCTACCGCGTGAGTCAATCGGCCTAGTCAAAGTTGAGTAATGCGTGTCGCCCCAAAATCCCAGAAACGGACACAGTCGAAATTTATCATTCTGGCCAATGAGAATTCTTTGCTACGCTTGTTTGACTCACTACTCAGAATTCAATGGGCAACTTGCGCCACAATGATATTATTAAACAGATGTAAAGTCAGAACGAACCCTGTAGTTCTGCCTCTGCTTCAGATTTTGCATTCGAAGCTGCTGCTTCGGCTGTTTTCAGTTTTTCTAGAAAAAACGCTATGTAAGCTCAAGCTCTATGAACTAAAACAATACAAAAAAAACTAGAAGTACCACACTTTTTGCTAAGATACTATATTTCCAGGTTTTGAAGGCTCGCAAAGCGCCATGATATTACATATTATTCGCCTTGTATATACGACTGGAAGCAATGTCGATTTATAAGTAATTTTTATTTGGCACCGCGGCACAAACGGCGCAAATTCTACTTATCAGCAGAATAATTACGTCATCTAATTTCACCCCAAACCACAAAAACATATTTAAAGCCACCAGTATAAGATTTTCATACCAAGGCAAATAAATTTCCAAGACTTAATTCTGTTCCGAAAAATTATCGACTATTAAAACCAAACGAAAAACATAGTTTCAGGATCAAAACAGTATAATCGATTATAATACTAGTATGGACACAGAGACATATCTAAATATTTAATTTGCTAGCATTAAACACAAAATATGCTGTTGTATCAAATTTTGATTGCGCCCAAACAGTATTACCAAGTAATACGGCTTTACACCGCATGATCAGTAAGTACCTAAAGGCTTTCAATTTGCGAGCAAACGATTAACATGAGGGCATCGATTAGTTCCGCTGCATGCAGTGCACACCCCAGCAATGTATATAACACAAATTCATGTCCTATAGTTTTTGAAATTTCATGCAATCTGGGAACGTGTGGAGCGCCGCTAAAACCATTTGCACAGAATTTGTCATTCCAGTTAATTTTTGCAGGTTATTAAGGGAAAACTTACATAAACCCTGCACAAGCGTTTTAAAACCTTCTTCCATGTAACCTTGGAACGGGTGAAGCGCCATTAAAGAAACATTAGCATCAAAATTTTCACTGCAGTTTATTTTTGTTGGTTATTAGCCGTCCATGTATGTAAAAATTTTGAAAACATTTCATGTATTGTGGTAACGGGTGATGCACTAAAATTGTTTCTGGTCAATAATTTATGCAGGTTATTAACGATTAACTCAACGCTCACCATCCAACGTATTTGCTTTATTGTGGACGTTAAGAAGTTCCTCTTTCGCCCTATGCAACTGATCTACAAAGCAAATTAAAAAATTATATACCGTTAATTTAAACATGTTTAAAAACATTAAACAATACCATAGTAATTGTGAAACAAAATCAGTCTCAATAAGGCAATTCACACAGTTAGTTGTTATTTTTGGACGAATCCTTTTGAAGATGCGTGCAGTTTGATATAAAAATGAAAACAACAATCATCCAAGATTACAGATTAATTTTATTCGGAATAGGTTCTGCATAGAAATAAAATTCTATAGAGAAAATTTGCAGCAAATAATTATCTTAGCAAAACAGATTCTATGGTTCTACAAATACACATTAAACTATTTTCAACACAAAATGACCTAACTGAAAGCTACTATACGTGGCCTCCAAATAATGAATATAATTCCGGAAGGTAAATAATTATTTTCGTTACGATCAGAATTAACTCTACGAATACAAACGAAGTATAGTATGATAGTTGTAGTTTCGACACACAGAAATTAATCATAGTGGGATCAGAACAATTAAAATGCGTAAGTGGACGTAAATTCAACATAATATCTACATTTACCATATTTCTGTAAAATGTGATCCTCGTAGGATTTGTTCAAAATGTCTACAATAATCAACTTTTGGCACAAATACGTATCGATAACATTCATCCAGTTTGTTCCGGTAAAGCCAAAATTTGTGTCACAGCCAACCAAAAAATATGGAAGATTGAAATAAAGCCGATCATTTCTCCCAAAACGATTTAATTACAGGAATTAGACGCAATAATGCATTTAAGGTACGAGCCAGTAACGATGTAAAAATAAGGAATTCAAACCTTGCAAACGATTATTGGCATTATGGCTGTCCTCCAGCTGATCTTGAGCATCGTCGAGCTTGGCTGAAATACATGTGAACAAAAATATTAATGAAAACACTGCCCTTGTGATATGAACATTGAGTCAGAAATGTATTTTTAGTCAACCACGTTACGTTTAACGTGATGGATTGTAGATCCGTTTATGCAAAACCCATCCACCGTTATAAGCATAACTGCTAGTAATTCGCAAGCGAGGGAAAATGGAGTGACTGTGCCTACTATGCGCTTAACAATTTAGTCGTTCCAAATTCAGCTTCTTGAGTCCCTTTAAGTATCCCCGATAGCAATTATATGCCAGAAATACTTTAATGGAAGCGGGTATTTTAATCACACAAAGCCGTACACTCTATTTCTTCCTCCAATACTAAAAACTTGAAATTTATGAATTATAAAAATTAAAATTTGAATTTTTATGATATAGGACCCCAATACTTATTTAATGTATATCAAGAAATGCAATTGCTTTTGTTGTATTCAGCAACCTAGAAAACCTAATGCACATTCTAATGCCCTACATATATGCGTTGAAAGTGACAAAATTTGGCTATTTTGTACCAAAATTACCAAATTTTCCCACGGCACCGTCCCGCACGGTTAATAACACACCCAATGTGGGCTTAAAACAATGAAACGGACGTGTTAAATGGACAAAATAACGCTACAGCAGCTGCTCACAACCAACAAGCAAAAACTTACTTTACAAAATTTTTGAAATTTTCACTTTTTTTGATCTTTTACCGTTAGCCCGAAATTGACAGCTCTGTCAAAAATTATGATAGTCTCCATTTTTCGACCCGACACCTCTGGCAAGTGCTATAATAGCCTATAATTTTGAGTGACCCCAAATGGCAAAGGTCAAAGACTCCAACTCGTGCCGGTTTTGTGAAAAACTTATTAAACTAGGAAAGAATGGGAGCAGCATAAATACAAAGCTAGGCGCGTTAACTACATTTCATTAGGTGTAAACATGTTACAATAAAAATGTGAAAACCCATCTATCTCGTGTAGTCATGCGAAGGGCGGAAAGAGAAAATAATTTTTATCGCAGTTATACGGTAGTCAGGAAAACTCCACTCGCTCTGCTTCACAAATGAACATTCTCATTCATTCCAAATGGAACGTTTAACTACCTATCGAATTCCATGAACGACAATGAAATTTGTAATCTAGAACAAACTCAACGTCAGAAAGAATATGCACCAGAGTGATTAAAAATGAAGCCGGATAAACGTAGACGCAAACAAACGACAGGACGTTATTTCAAACGTTATTTCACGTTTGAAACGAAATGAACATGAAAGGAACGTAAATGAACGTTGCAAACCTCGTCTATAAACGAACGCTGTACGTTCATTTTTATGCACTTCACTTTTGCAGTGAACAACCTTGGGTATAGATTTCAATCGCATGAGTTGGTTGCGGGCCCCACCATTTGAATATTACTAGTATTTAGCAAGTGAGGGTGAAACGGACCGAGCGTAGTTTCAGCAAGCGATCGTTTTGTATTATTATTTGTAACAGGCTTCGTGTTTGATGTATATACTACACTAAACCACTGTAACCCCCTGAACCCAATGAAAACACTAAAACCTCGTCCTGCTTAAATCAATCGAAAACAACTAAAAACACCTGCGTATAAACCATTCTTGATACTCTGCACGCATTATACAGCCAAACCAATGAAAACGCACATTTTGGAAATCGGGTTCGTCGGCCGTAAAATCTTTGAAATGCCATGAAAAGGCATTTAATATAGTCAAGTTGGACTCTAGATATCAAAACCATCGTATTCAGCGTGCTTGATAGCCTAACAGGCATTCGTTGTAAGGCAAAACACGCAATAACATGCCACAATTTGAAAAATCAATATTTCTCTCAAGGGGTCGACGAACGATATTCGGGCCCACAGCGTTCCAGAATGTGCTCCCACAAATAAATATATGATCAGCAAAGTGTCTCGATGAGCTGATCTTGGTTTTTGAAGGTGATGCCTGTTTGACCAGATATAGGCTGTGAAAGATGGTACCTGTGTGGTTAGATTTGGCAAAAAAGCTTAAAAACCCGGTGTTTGACATTTTGACCCCGACGATGGGGTCGCAGCTATCAACTAAAGGGCACATCCTCATCCCTTGGTATCGAACTATCCATTATTACAATATATAACGGCGTTTAATTTATTTACAAAATTCTGGGTTCCGGCACGCACCTAGCGTCCAAAAATTTATATACGGGGGCATTATTCTAAAAATGTTTGTTCAAGGAACACCTTGGAATATTAATCGCTTTAGCTGCCTAAAATGCCAAATTTCGTAATAATTGTTCGCATTAAATTAATTCGCCTTTTAAACTGGGATGGTTAAATCAACAGAATAGTTTGTATTTTTTGTTTTAGGAAGGGCACATCCTCCTCCCTTGGTATCGAACTATCGATTATTACAATATATAACGGCGTTTAATTTATTTACAAAATTCTGGGTTCCAGCACGCACCTAGCGTCCAAAAATTTATATACGGGGGCATTATTCTAAAAATGTTTGTTCAAGGAACACCTTGGAATATTAATCGCTTTAGCTGCCTAAAATGCCAAATTTCGTAATAATTGTTCGCATTAAATTAATTCGCCTTTTAAACTGGGATGGTTAAATCAACAGAATAGTTTGTATTTTTTGTTTTAGAGTGATGTGTCTAACCTATGTATATCGCTGATGTGTCATTAAGTGCCTAGAGACATTTTAAACACTTGACATTAACCACGCACGGAAACAGTATGACCTTGATTGTTGCTGCAATTAGTATGATACCGATATACCTTAATACTGATAAATCACCCCTTTCTACAACTAGTCAAACTCGAATATAGAACAATGTTTTATAAACGAACTGGAAAATTAAACAATATTTTATAAATGACAAAAACAAATATTAATTTACACTTCTGTAATACCAGTGTTAACACATACAAAATGTACTACCGAATCTACTCCAAGCATTAGATTCCAAGAGATATCGTAACTGATAAAGTGGATAAACAGAGTCGGGAACATGAAAAAATAGCGATTCAGTAAAATAACGATCACCTGTGCAAAAAAGTCTGTGTCCCGGACTGATGGATTTTCGCAAAATTTTTTATATTCAATGGGAAGCTAAATTTGTAACCTTATACTACCCGATGAGCCCATCCCAACCATACTTCTGGACCTATTTCCGCTCGCAGAGTGCGTTACTCGTAATAAAAACTCATTTTAGGCCTTACTTTTGTAAACATCAATTTGGGTTTGAGCCGCTTTCAGCAAATTTGCTAGCCGGGGAACACGTTCTTCAAGCGGAACTCCGACATCAATTAGAGCCTCATTTGATTGTTCCACAAACCGACCCAGCGAAATAGCATCATCACCAGCCGGTCTATTGTTACTGCTGCGTTGTTGCTGTGGAGTTCCACCGTTTTCACTGCTAACTGAAGCAATAAACTGATAAAATAAATTGCATCAAGTTTATAAAACTTCAAGCCACAGATGTGTGTTATTGTAAGTAAAAAATTGTACATAGTATAATACAAAACAACCAGTAGCTTCGAAACTAAACTTGCTGGAGGCGAGGTGGGTAGGAGCATCCCAGATGTGTGTTACTGTAAGTAAAAAAATTGTAAATAGTATAATACAAGACAACCAGTAGCTTCTAAACTAAACTTGCTGGAGGCGGGGTGGGTAGGAGCATCCCAGAAGAGCCGACTTGAAATGCCAAAAAAATTGCGTCCCACAATTTTATGCTTATAGAAATTTTTCCGTAACACTTCGGATCAGATTTACCTTTTAACTCACGCATGCATTTAAATACGAGCACTCAACTTTTCTGAACATTCGGAGAACTCAGCAATACCAGTTTTCACACAATTCGCAATTCGAGAGGTCGATTAACATGCGACTACTAGCATTCCATATCTATGGACTTGTTATAATTATATTTACGAAACCTGTCAATACGACAAGAATTACACCAAAAACGAACATCTATTCTATATGTGAAAGCATAAGAAATATAACTTACATTTAGTGGCGGCCAATTGTTCTTTGTAAAGATCGCACTCTTTCTGCAATGATTCTACCTGAAGTAAATAGTTTTACAACGACGGTATGGTGATCTATCAAAACAACCATGTCGTGTACGATAGAGTACTTAGGAAAATTACGATAAGTAAACACCGAAAAGAGAGGATCTCAGCGTGCTCCCATTATGAAGACTTGTTTTAATAGCTGAAAACGATATACCTTGTATCGGATGTAAATGACCTAAACAGTAGGGAATAACCGGAACCACAACCAGTAACCGGAATTGCCTATTTAAACCGGATCCGGACCTGGTCTTCGAATAATAAAACAAATGAAGGATGACAAAAATGTAATGGGATCTAAAATATGTTAAAATAAATTTTGCATTAAACGTAACGTATTGCGATGTCATTATTATCTATCTGGCACTTTAAAGCGACTGAGGAAGCCGATAATGTTTATCTATCAAATTGCAAATTGTCAGTTTTTTGGTCCGCCAGAGCAAAAATGTCCTCCACTATGCAGCCTTAAGTTGGTTTCATTCTGTTAACACCATATTGGCTGTGTTATTAATCGTCCACAGCACCACGATGAATGTGCTTGCATGCATGGGCGCAGACTAGACAATTTCCAATCGCCTCCCAACGGCTTTAAAAGAAAATAACTGTACGTATGCTATAATTTTCCGAACGGAATGCTATAAATAAGACAAACTGTTACTGCTCCGCACAGTTTCAATGTATACAGTCCCCTAGCAAGAACGCATTTAATAACCGCGTTACAGATATGGAAATTTACTCCAACATACAGCGATTTACACAAAATTTAGAAGTGCACTTTTTGGTCTTTGGTGCAATTTATGGTTGCCAAGCTTACAGCATTGAAAAATACATAGAGTTATAGTTTATGTTCTGGTGTAATTTTCAAATTTAAAAGTTCCGCCTTAAGTACTGCTACACAATCTATAATATGTATATATATCAAATTGGACTTAAATCAGAACATATACCGCTATATCTGAATGAGGCTGCAAGCATTAACTGGGCTTTGCTTTACTGGCCTGCCCACAGCCATCCGAAAAGTGGGGTGACTTCGGGGGCCACCATGTTCATTCTCGGGGAAAATTAAAAGTGGGGAGAATAATTTTTGCTTAGAAATACTAAATATTCCCATACTTTCACGCAGTTTTACTGTCATGAATGTATTTTAAAGCTAATAACTATATTTTAGAATTATAAATGGTGGTAACTAATGTTAAAAACAATTTGCAAACAAAAACATATATTCTCAGACAGAAAAAAATTTTTGGAATTAGTTGAACATTGGGGTTTCGGCCGAGTGGGTTGACGGACATGGAGGAAAATCTCACGAGCATGGGTGGGGTTCCCCCCACTGTGTACAGGCCAGCTTTATTAACATAAACTGAAGACAAACATTTCCTACAAGGTCAAGATAAAAATGCTACTGACTAGTCATTCGCATAGCAAGGGGAAAAGGAGCGAGTGAGGCTGTTCTGCCCTTATTGGCGATTTTGTCGTTCCAAATTCCGGTTTCTAAACCCATTTAAAGTTATCCAATTCACCTACACATATATGGAAAAGTGACGAAATTTGACTATTTTTGGTGCCAAAATTTAACAAATATAGCTCCGGCACCGTCCAAGAGGATTAATAACACAGCCAATATGGTGTTAAAAGAATGAAACCAACTTGTTTAAAGGGTTAAATAACCTCATAATCTCATAGTTCACCTGCAACAAGCAAAAAATTGCTTTGTAAAGATTTGAAATTTTCACTTTTTGGAACCTATAAACACGTTCAATTGATCTACATCCAGCTATATTGGAAAAGTGGCGAAATTTTACTATTTTGGTGCAATAAATTACCAAATTTTGCTCCAGCACTGTCCAAAAAGAATAACAACACAGCCAATACGGTATTAAAACAATGAAACCAAAACGTTTAACGGGTTAAACAACATTATAATCCCATAGTTTACCCACAACAAGCAAAAAATTTGCTTTGTAAAAATTTTCAGTTTTTGGGGTATTTCTTAATCTTTGGCCCGTAGCTCGAAAAAGGCAGCTTTAACAATACAAACATAACAGCAAAGTTGTTTGTAGATGAGAGGATGTCGTGCTGTCCGTTTTTCGCTCCGATGCCTCTATCTCGAGATATAGGTCGTGAAAGATCAAAACCCGAATGGACAAATTTCAAAAAGTTATGTTTGACCCTTTGGGGACCATTTTGACCGGGAAGGCGTGGTCGCAGAGTATAGTGTCTAATGAAAGAGCACAGATAGATTGAATTTGTGACAAATAAACAAATTTATGAAGATCCATATATCCAGTGATGAGTTAAGATCTACACAAACGGACAAAAAAGTAGTATTACGATTTTTTGATTACTAACAAAGCTATTTGCGGAAACTCAGCGCGCTCCATTTCCAAAATTGTCTTACTTGCGTTTTACAGGGCAATTTGCTGAGTTATTATTTTAATTTGTTTGGTTATACTGGAACTTGAGCATTGTGTAGCTGGACCAAAAATTGGGGGAAACCTTTAAAACCCGAATTGCTGTTCCGGCATTATTACGAATTTTCCGAAACTCAAGACCGGAAATCCGGTTAATCCCTGCTAAATAGGACCTGGTTTATTTAAGATAGGATTCAGTTCCATCATCTTGTCAATCAAGATAAAAGATTAGAATGCCTTTCAATTAAGTTTTAGCTTATCAGCCGTGAGCCACCTCATTAATCAGTATCATCTCTTGCTAGGCATTAATAAGTGGTTAAGGCTAAGACTTAGGGCTGACTCAAAGTTTACAATTGATAGCACACCGACTGTTACATAATATTTCACCGGGTTCCATAGAGCACAGGAGCGTTCCATATTTATCAGGTATTGAGAGCACAGGGGTGCTTCGTAAAATTTATTGAACACAGGGCTGCTTTTAATGTTTAGTTATTGACAAAAAAATTTAAATTTGGATTGGATCGAAGGATCCACTATGTAGTTCGCAAAATATATGTAATATAATACTAAGACGTTTAGATCCACCTAGTCAATTCAATCAATTCCATTTAGTCTATTAGTTGTCATGAGCACATTTTATTAATTCTGCTAGTGTTACTTGTGTTATGGTTTGTGTTGCAAGAGGAGTGGAAGTTTTTGAACGCCACTGAAAGAAACGTTTATCTGAAAGTTGATTTTTTTCTGATATATTGCGACCGATTTCGTCAAACCCAGTTCTTCGAAATGTCATGAAGTGTTGCTAAAAGTAAACTAAACTAGTTGCATAGCAAAATAAGGCGAACTGCGAGAACCTGCTGTATTGCAACTGCAAAAAATGGATAGATTATCGACGATGATTAACCATTTTCGGTAGATATTAAGCAACATCAAAAGCTGCAATCTTTGCTGACAACCCAGAAGGTCTAGTAACGAAACAAAAATAGCTAAAGTTTGAGTACCTTGAGCACCTACATTGAAATTCCTCAGTTTCCTTGAAAGTCCCAGAAAGACTTATATCAGACCAGCGAAACATTCAGAACAATGTGGTGTTCATTCGTGGCGTATTTTTCCAAAAACACAGAAACTTTTTTCTTTTTAAAAGGCTTTCCTTTTAGCGCACACACTGCACGAAATTCGTCAGTTTTGAAAATAATCGGTAGTTGAAGCGCAGCGAGCGTACATAAAGGAGTTCCGTCAAATATCGCACAATAAATTGTAACAAAAAATCGTTTTCGTCCGTCCCTTACCAGACTGTTGGATTTTTTGGATTAATGGAATGTACTTGTACACATAGCTTTAAATTTGTTCTGCTCTAATGCTTTCCTATCTAAATTCTCACAAAACGGACAAGAATTGGAGACTTCTTGATTTAGACCGTTTAAGGTCGCAAAAAGAAGTCTCAAAAAGAAACATTCTGAAATTGCCATTCCTAACATTCGAGAAAAAACTGTATGCAACTCTATATGCGTATGACTACCGACGACAAATAAGAAACTCGTTCCGTCAAAATTTTGGAAATCTAACCTTTATGGGTATTTTTAAAGTATACTTAATACTTTGAAAACAGCTATGACGTAAACTTTAAAAAATAACAAGGCAAAAATTGTAAAACTGTGTCCGACATCTCTGGGTTCTCGCCACTGGGGCGACTCTCCCCTCCACCAAGAATGACTTGCCTATGTGGTACGCGGCAGCGTCACAGATCGGCCCATCAGGTATTATGCGTTGTCTTGAAAACACAGGCCTGCGTCATAGCTTATGCTTTCGTACCGCCACAGGTGTATCATTGCCCATAACTGATAACACCAAAAATCAAATATAGGCAACATGAATCAATGTAACATGATACTTGTGCGGCAAGCATAGTTTCTTGGCGAGCCATTTCCGCAATTTTTGTTTCGAAGTCATGCTGCGCCGTCTCAGTCACGCCTTTGAGCTCATTAAACGATTCTTCTCTTTCCTAAAATCAATTATATATAATATTCATTCAATTAATCAGTATATTAATTGCAGCATTCCGGGGTTATTTTAGGCCCTCCCAGATAGGGGTCAGTAAACGGAAAAATTTACTGACCCCTAAGGGGTCAGTAGCAAGGGGTCATTTCGGAAACTAGGGTCATAACCCCTTAAAGGGTCAGTAATTTTATAAAAATTAATATAATATATTTTTTCTTTCAGGTGTCCCAACATACCTCTGTGGCGCTTTTCAGTTCTGGCCATAATATTTATATATACATGCATATTTTAGGTTTGGTGACCAAATAATTGATCGTTTAGCCTACGATATGCGTGTATATATTGTTACGTATTGCAGACTTACGTTATACAGGTTTTTAAAATCGAAATATTACCGTTTTTAGAATTTAACAATTTTTTCAGCCATTTTTAAATTTTCAAGTGACCCCAGAAGGGGTGAATTTTTTGAAAAAACCGTAAATTTTAAGGGGTCGTTTTGCGAAAAAGTAGGGTAATCTAAACTGATGCATATATTTTTTCGTATTGCACATAAGTACGCACAGTGAAACGACATAGCAGCTATACAAGCACACAAAAATAAACTTGCAGAATGTAGCCACCAAAAATGAGCCCTGGCGAAATGCAAAACCGGTTTAACGTTCTTGTTATTACGCTCGCCGTTGCCGTACCATCATCCTTTGGCTCATGGTTCAAATATCTCATTTAAATTTCTAGTCCAGCAAAAAGGCGTTGCGTGACTATGAGAAGACAAAAATTATGCAAAATTTTAAGAAAAACACACGCACAGTGAAAAGACATAGCAGCTATACAAGCACACAAAAATAAACTTGCAGAATATAGCCACCAAAAATGAGCCCTGGCGAAATGCAAAACCGGTTTAACGTTCTTGTTATTACGTTCGCCGTTGCCGTACCATCATTCTTTGGCTCATGGTTCAAATATCTCATTTAAATTTCTAGTCCAGCAAAAAGGCGTTGCGTGACTATGAGAAGACAAAAATTAAGCAAAATTTTAAGAAAAACTTTGGATGCCATCAATTGACAAAAACGGTGGGTTTGCAAACAAGACAAAACTCGACCTAAAACGAAAAAATATATTTCTTTCATATTTAAGTGCATGGAGGGTTGGTTGAAACAGAAATTTTGGAAACCAGGCCTGCGCAAAAGGAACGTCCATGCAATTCATCACGTAATCTTTAAAAAGAATACAACGCTGCACATGTCCTTATTCAAATTATGTAGAAAGGGCTCCTAAGAAAAGCGCAATAATTATTACTACTACCAAGAGTCCCTTTATCCACTATTGCTATCTACGAAGATACAGCATAAAACTGCAGTATTAAATGTTACATTGTACTAGAAGGATCAATCTGTAAAAACTTGCACAGAAGCCAATGACTAAGCTCCATGAAACTTTGTCCAATTTAATTGGATTTCTTGAAGAAGATAAAACGATAATCAGTACGAGAAAGGTATGTGAAACCTTATGAATAAAACAATATGCTTTTCCGGTACTACTAACAGTATATGTACCAGGACAATGAAGGTTGTGAAAAAATGGTATAAAAAAAACGGACCGAGAGCTACAACACGCCACCGTAATATGTTCGCCATTTGGCGGTCCCTTTTTCGAAATAGTAAAAGGTGACCGAACCGAATTAGACGATGTTCGATGTGATGTTCCACAAATATTATCTGGCTTCTCCATTCCCTGAAAATTTTGCCATGAACATGAACTTCGGGGGTTCTGACTTGAGCTAGGGGGCAGCGAAGTGAAGGGCCGAACTCTGAAAATTTCAAAATTTAATATTTTTTACAAGTGGCCTCGAAAAAGGTGCAGAAATTTAAATTCTTTATTAAGAATAATACAAACTATTGAACCATTTTTTGAATGTAATCAAATTTTTCAACTTCAAAAAGGGATTTTTGTAAATGTCATTATTTATGTCAACTCGCGTGTTTTATCACGGAGAGGGGAATTTAACCAGGGGCACCGAAAAATGCAGTGGCCCTCCACTTTGGACAAACCGCGTCATGATGTGGCTTCTGTTTGGAAATACATTATGAATTAGTAAACGCAATGGTGTTGTAGGACAATTATTCAATGTTCGTGATTACTAATTGTCTGAGTTATTCATTTTGACAGTACTTTTCATAATAATGTATTTTGATCCAAGCCGCATTTCGAATCGTATGATGAAACGTTTTGAGTTTGTTTGTGTTCAAATTTGTGCAGGACCAAACTGCAAGTGTTTAATCCAAGATACGAAAATGTAACTTGGATCAAAATTCTCAATTATTACTGTAGTTTTGTACATATGCCATTTTTTCACAGCTTTTATTATCCTTGTGCATATACTGTTATATAGTAGTATATACCGGGAAAGCATATTGTTTTATTCATAAGGTTTCACATACCTTTCTCGTACTGATTATCGTTTTATCTTCTTTAAGACATCCAATTAATAAATTGGCCAAAGTTTCATAGAGCTTAGTCGTTGGCTTCTGTGCAAGTTTTTACACATTGATCCTTCTAGTACAAT